>JANSTU010020174.1:0-13607 GCA_027564075.1 Bolitophila hybrida
CTTGCTATTTATATTTGGAATCGTAAATCATCAACGTCATCATACACTTATTGTTCTATACAGGGTGCGTGTGTATAAGTTAATTGATGACATTAATGTTCTGTTATTCCAAATCATTTATTTTAGTTTAATAAAAATAATTAATATTTCCATATTTATTAATATTCATAATATATAATACAAATCACGTGTCAAAAATGTGCCTTTATACAAATATTTATGAGTGCGTGTGACTTTCTGCCAGTGTGAGTTTAGTCAGTTTAGCTAGCTAGCTAGCATACTCTGCTATTAATTTCGCAACAATTTTGCACACGTTTGGAAATTTCGATTGGCCGAATAATACGAACTGGGAAAACTGAAAAATGAAGAAAAACGACAACGAAGATAAAATAAATTAAAGTTTATTTATTTTGGAAGCCTTTATTGCAATTAATCTTCTTCTTTTCAACGAGCATGGAGTTAAATTTTGTAACTTTTACAGTTCACATTTAAATTAATTGGTAAGAATTTAGAATCCCACTAAATATTTCCATTGTGAATCATTATTTAAAAAACGTCAATTTAAAAGTCATAACAAAAAAACCAATAAATTTTGTTATCGTTTATTAAATTGCCAATTCCTTGTAATTGGCAATTGTTATTATACTTATTTTGTTTTAAAGGCATATGTAAGAATTAAGAATATATAATATTATAAATAAATAACTATAAACTATAACTGTATTTTTTGTAGAATGACAACACTTGGAACCACCTGATACCACATATAAACAGTATGTTAAATATAAATGCACAGACGATTACACAAACCGCACTTATCAGTCGACTGGCGGTGATTGTGCTTCAATTTGTGTCTAATCAACTTATTCCAGATCATGATGCCGGTGTATTTTTGTCTCCGGAGACAGAGACCTTTAATAACAAGACATTATCAAAAATTGTACAGCAATCAATAGGAGGATTTCATCGCTGGGATTCTCAATATTTCTTACACATTGCCGAGTATGGTTACACATACGAGAACTCTTTGGCATTTTATCCGCTGTTTCCGATAATAATATCGTCATGTTCTCACCTGGTCAGACTATCAAATTTCATCGATCAGCTATTAACACTGCGTGAACTTCTTTTGGTAGTCAGTGTTATATTGAATTTATTTTTTTTCGTAAAGGCTGCTCATTCCTTGTACTCACTTAGCATAATTATACTTCGCAACGAAAGAAAGGCGCTTGCAAGTGTTATTTTATTCTGTTTTAATCCTGCTTCGATTTTCTTTACGGCTCCGTACACCGAAGCTCTGTTCTCATGGCTGTGCTTTTGGACGATGCACAAATGTGCAGAGCTAAAGTTTAAGAGAGCTGCAATTCCGTTGTGTCTGGCTGTGATGTGCCGATCAAATGGATTGGTAAATGTTGGCTTTGTCTTGTACTTTGCTTCGATTGGACTACTTTCGGATTTTATTTTAAAGTCTAGTGTAAAGCTAAAGTATGTCCTGCCACCAATTTCTGTGTGTCTAGCTTCTGTAACAACTTTTTGCAGTATTCAATACTATCAATACAATTTATTTTGCAAATCTTACAATAACTCTTTATCTAAGCACATTATTGAGTATGCCAGATTAAATAATTACGTACTGTCCGGCAGGTTAACAGTGTCACCTTGGTGTCATAATACAATACCCCTTGCCTACTCATACGTACAGAGTCACTACTGGAACGTAGGCTTCCTTAAATATTACGAAATCAAGCAGATTCCAAACTTCATGCTGGCGCTTCCTATTTTATTAGTTTTTACCGTTGCTTTATCGCATTATTTCATTGCACTCAGAAAAAATATGTTCCTTTTGCAATCAACAAAATCAATTCGTAAATTGTTTAAAAGACTTGATTCAGCTTTAGAACTGAGATTGCTTCCATTCATGATACATGCGTCCTTTCTGTTGATAGTATGTATTTGTTTTGTACATATTCAAGTGAGCACACGCCTATTGGCTTCGTCAAGTCCGTGTTTGTATTGGTTCTGCTGTGAAGCCTTCATTAACAAGAAACCAAAGAAAAGTTATTGGAAAAAGTGGATTTGTACATGGTTCATAATATACTTTTGCGTCGGTACAATTATGTTTTGTAACTTTTTGCCATGGACATAGTTTTAGAGATTTGTTAATTTTGTAATAAACCGAAATAATACAAAAAAAAATGTTTTATTCACCAAATTTATCTTATACATATAGGAAATTGCCATTCATCTTAAGCCAATTACAAAATGGACAAAGATCATAATGGACGATCAAAAAGACGCCGACGATCAAGTGAACACGAATACCGTTCGAAAACTGAAAAGTCTCACAAGGAACGCCGACTGTCGGTTGAATGCACCAACCTGATTGATTTCTCTTTTCGTGATCATCAGGTCAATCTTAACCGTGTGCTAATGGGATATCGAACTCGAGATCAACTTATCGACGATCCAAAGGATTTTTGGCTTTTTGTTGGCAAGTATGAGCTGATGCTTAAAAAAATTGGTCAGTGTATTTTGCCGGTACCTTCAAAACGAAGCAACGGACCTGAAATTCCATTTCCGTATGATAAGACAAATCATACGTTGCTTCAGCTGACCGTGCCGTTCGAAGAGCTACTCAGCCGTTTGCCATACGATAACCGCGCCATCACCGAGCTAAAATTGCGTCAGTTTATGATGATCGTTGTGCAGTACCTTGATTTCAAGCAGAAAGAGAAATTCACACGTCTCAAAAAACTGCGTAAGGCACAGGCTAATCTTCCGGTGGCATCGTACCGAAATGAAATCATCGAAGCAGTACGAAACGAGAGTGTAGTATTGATTGCTGGCAATACAGGTTGCGGAAAGTCCACTCAAATTCCGCAGTATTTGTTCTACGCGGGTTTTCAGACCATAGGTAATAAACATTAATCACAATAAACTATTTAATAAATTATAATTATATGCACAGCTTGCACACAACCTCGACGTATCGCATGTATATCCCTTTCGAAACGTGTTTCTCATGAGATGTTGTGCGAGTTCGGAACGGAGGTTGGTTACCAGATTCGTTTCGAACGTTCCAAGAGTGTGCGTACTCGTATACTTTTTATAACAGAGGGATTGCTTCTTAGACAAGTAAGCATATCAATAAAATAAAAAAAAACATTTTTATAAATACAAAATTTATATAGCTATCTGCTGAAGCCAGCCTTTCACAATATGATGTACTTGTATTGGACGAAGTACATGAACGTCATTTGCATGGAGATTTCTTACTAGGCGTGGCCAAGTGTTTGCTTAAAATTCGACCAAATTTGAAAATCATTCTAATGTCGGCAACAATTAACGTAAAGCTTTTCGGAGATTTTTTCGCCGCTGAAAATGCCCGTATTATCGAAGTTCCAGGAAGGTTGTTCCCGATTAAACTGCACTATATGCCACAGATATCTGATCATGCACCGGCTTCATTGACGGGTGACGGAAAGACCAGCCGGCAGTCAAAAACCGAGCGACTAAATCCCGAACCATACATTCAAATAATGCAGTTGATCGATAACAAGTACCCAAGTAAGTATTTTTATTATTATATCATTATATTTTTTTAAATAAAATCAAATATTTTCAAATGAAATAAAGGTACTGAAAAAGGAGATCTTCTGATATTTATGAGCGGCTTAAATGAGATAACAAGTGTGATTGAAGCTGCTAAAGAGTATGGAGAGAAAAACAATAACTGGATAATATTGCCGTTGCACAGCAGCTTGTCAATTGCTGATCAGGATAAAGTTTTTGATTATGCACCAGACGGCATCAGAAAGTGTATTGTATCTACAAATATTGCCGAGACGTCGGTTACCATTGATGGTATTCGATTTGTTGTGGACTCTGGAAAAGTATAAATTGTTTAATACTAAATTATCCTGTTTTAAATACAAATATTATTTTTCAGATGAAAGAAATGAGCTATGATCCAAACTCAAAAATGCAGCGTTTAAAAGAGTTTTGGATATCAAAAGCCTCGGCTGATCAACGGAAAGGTCGTGCTGGTCGAACTGGGCCTGGTGTTTGCTTTCGCTTGTATGCCGAAAAGAAATTCGATGAGCTCGAGGAGTATTCACCGGCTGAGATTCACAGGGTGCCGCTTGACTCTTTGTTGTTGCAGATGATCTCGATGGGTCTTCCGAACGCTCGTCTCTTTCCATTCATCGAACCTCCGCCAAGCGACAGCTTAGAAAACTCAATTCTTTCATTAAAGCAACATGTAAGTAGCATACATTTAAATTAAATGGAATATATTTAAAATATTGTTTTTAAGGATGCACTTACAGCTGATGAAAAGCTGACACCATTGGGGAAAACACTTTCTCGTTTACCTGTCGATATTTCTATTGGTAAAATGTTATTGATGGGTTGTGTATTTCGTCAATTACAACCGGTTTTAACTACTGCTGCTGCGCTTAGTGTTCAAAGTCCATTTACAAACCGCGCTTATAGAGACCACGAATGCGAGGTATAATTATCGTAATTATTTTATTATTAATATTTAGTTTTAATTTTATTTTATCGATTTTATAATCAGCGAGCTCGCAAAGACTTGGAATCAGACCACGGAGATCCGATAACAATTTTGAATGCATACAAGGAGTGGTTGGAGCTTAAACAAGCCACATTCAACCGGCACGAGCATGCAGATAACACAAAGCAATGGTGCAGACGTCGGGGTCTCGAGGAACAGCGATTTTATGAGATAACGAAACTTCGAAATCAATTTCAAGATTTATTAAGCGATAGTGGCCTGACACAGGATGTGGGTCCACAGGCGTTAACTAGTGGTGAACGAGCGATTCGTCATGGTGAGTTACGACATTTGAAAGAGATTCGTAGGGCACACAAGAATGAGGCACCGAAGAAGAGACGATTACTAAAGTCCGATCCCTGGGGTCTTGAGGACAACGAAGTTGATGACGGAACCGTGGATATTCGAGATGTTGAGTTTCGTCTTAGCCACGATACAACCAAAATAAATGTATGTACATTTAATTAATTTTTATAATAATTTAAATCTATCTAATTAAATTTAAAATAGAGCCTTGTCAATGGCGCAACAGCTTCGAGCTATCGAGATTTGATGACACTTAAATTGATTCTGGTTAGCGGTCTTTATCCTCAGGTTGCCGTGGCTGATGAATTTAATTATTGCAAGGTAAAAATTTTAACATAACCTAAGTCGCTTAACATTAATATGATTTCCATTAGTCACCAAATCAGCAATTTTATCACACTGCGTCCAAGCCGTATGTTAGCCTGCATCCGATGGGCTATTTTGCTAACAATCAGCAAATGCTGCAGCTAACCGAACCTGAGATTCTAGAAAAAACAGGACCTTACAAATCTAAATTACCACTTAGCTCACGTCATCAGTTGCTCTGTTTTCTGTGAGTATTATATGTACATAAACTTAATTTTATTTAAATTTGTAATAATTGTACGAGTATTTAAAGATCTCTCCTGGAAACTACTAAACCGTATCTCATGAATACTATGCGCATGCCAGCCGCTCAAACGTTATTATTATTTGCCCATTCCATAGAGACAAACGAATCATGCACCAAAATTATCATCGACTCGTGGCTATGCCTAGACTTTCCAGTACACGAATCTGGTCAGAGTATATTGTTAAAATCATCAAATCTACGGCGAGCTTGGAATAAATTACTAGCTGACAAACTAGAAGCTATTCGAAACTCGGTCGAAAACAATCAGTCGAAGTCCAAGACTTCGTCGGGAAAATTCGAAGCCCAACTCTGGCAAGATTTGGCCCTGTACATGAACAGCGAGGTGGCATATACTATAAAACGCTTATTGCCAGCAGATCTTAAGGTACGTTTTCCAAATATGATTTGAATGTAAACATGGTTAAAAATATCCATTGGTTTGTTAGATTTTGTTTACAAATTTGTAACTTTTTTTTGTTCAAAATTCTGGGTCAAATATTAGAAATTTTTAAGTTTCAATTTCAATTTTAACAATTTTACGATTTTTATTTGAAAATGTTCAATCATGATCATTCTAAATATGTGTTCATTATTTATTTAATATAGACTATGTATGTCGGCCCAAACTCTGGTATCATAACTTTGGAACCAAATCCATTTGCTGATGAATTTGCATGTAGGCCGAACGAAGAAAAGGGCGGTGTCTTTGTAACTGAGAACATATGTTATGGCTGGTAAATGTGTAAATGTCTAAAATAATTTATCATTTTTTTAAATTTTTAACTTAAAAAAGCGTACTTGAAACGGACTGGAGCCGCCAATTGACGAGTGAAATTCTTAGCTTGGATTGGGAGTGTCCGAATAATGGTTGTGGACCATTCAATTTAACTGGTATGGAGAAACTGCAACACTTGAAAGGTGCGTGATTTTAAATAATTTTTTTTTTCTAGATTCTTATATAATTATAATTTTAGAATGTACAATCAAAGTAAAAGAGCCCGCTGAACACGAGGAAAAACTTAAAACTGAAGGAAAGCCAAATGCTAACAATAAAAAATATGACTGCAAAGTTTGTTCGAAATCCTTTTATTTCACAAGTATTGAAACGCTTAAGCACAAAAGATTTTGTAGGCCTATTAAGAAAGAAGAAATTGAATAAATCTAATGTTTTAATAAAGTTTATCATTTTTCTATTTCTAAGAGGACATCAATATGTCATCGACGATTTAATATTTAGGATTTTAAAGATTTTTTTTTAACAAAATATTATTGAATTCAGTTTTATTTTACAAGTAATTAGATTTATCCGTATATATTAAAAGTTTGCGATTGCACAAATAAATATAGACGCTGTTTCATTTGTCTATTGATTATGAATAAATACAAATAAATTTTAAAATGAAAATTATACTAGCTTAAAAATATTATTAGCACGAAACTCGAACTTATGCATACTGTTAATTAAAATGTTCGCCATGGATTACCAGGCGGGCGAAGAAAAAAATCAAGATGATGATAAGGGCTTTTTTTTAACTGATTGGACGTTTAGCCAGAAGGGGAAACAGATTACAGAGCACCAAGATAGCCCTTCTTCTGGTGTATGTAGTGTGTTTCTTGAACGTTATACAACATCAATGCAGACCACAATATAAAACCGCCTGCATAAGCTAACTGCTGAAATGGGAAGATGTGTATAAAGCTGTGTCATTAAAAGGCTAATGCGTAATTTTTCGGTGTCAGCATATCTGCGATATATATCATATAAAGTAAATGAATCATACAGGAACCCTTTGGGACACCAGCAGGGACTGCTAGAGGTTCAGATATGGAGCTTCCAATCTTGACTTCGAATTGTCTATTATACAGAAATGATAAAACCAATCATTTTGTAGACCAGCCTCTGATGCCATACGGTGTCTGATATATATAAATTCCCTTTGATCCCTATTCGGGACATAGGTCATCAGCAACAAAGTTGCGGAACTGGACGCGTTGGCGGCAAAAGCCTTTATCGCCGTCCAGTTCGTTTGAGTTTCTGACAGCTCTCGTTCGACTATGCGCCTCCACGTCTTTTCGGTCTACCGCTACGGCTTCCTTGCGCGTTCCATTGCAACGTTTGAGCTGCAATGTTGTTTGAACCGCGCCGCGAGGTGTGACCGATTGCCACTGCCACTTTCTCCGTCGAACTTGCATTGAGACGGGTGCTTGCCTGGTTTGTCTCCACAATTCAGTATTGGAGACTACCAATCTCACAGTGAAACCTATAAAGTGGGTACAGTGCCCATATTCTAATTCTGAATGAGAATATGACTTTATAACTTATTATTATATAGCTTATTCTAATACGCAAAATTACATTTTAATCCAAATATTTTATAATTTCATTTACATTTACATTTATTTTAATTAAAAATTTTATTTCTCAAATCACATAAAGAGTTCCTGCATACCTATATTATGTTAAATGATAAGAAATGAAGCAAAATTAAATTAAATTTGTATTAGAATTAAAGGCAGTTCTTCGATATTCCGTTGTTGAATTTTTTGTCAAATGAATTTCTCTCAAGTAGAGGAGTGAATTTTTGCCACCACAGAATTGTATGGAACATATTTCAAGATCCTACCGTCATTCGGGGTGACAAAATTTGATCACATATTTTATTAGTGTTTGTAATTAACGTGTAGTATTTATAAATAAAAAAGCATGCTTTACATGTCGTCACATACATACTTATTAATTAACAAAGTAATATTACGTACTATCGTATTTGCACACACTTAAAATGCGATACGCAAACTTTTGATAACAACGTTAATCGTTGTATTGTAAATATTCAATTAGTATTGTATCTCTCTATTATTAGCAATGTACATGCTTATGTTTTTTTTAAAAATATGTCTATGTAAATGTAAAAATTTAAATTAAAATTAAATATTGAAAAAACAAATTTTAATCTGTAATGTTTTATTTTAAAATAGTTTTATTAATTTGTTTTAAATATTTTTTTTGTTACAACCGCTATGAATTAGTTTTTTAAATGTGTTACTCACATAACTATACAATTTAAAATGCGAAAAACACCCTATAATAATGAATACAGCTCGGCAAAATTCAAGTAATACGAACAAAAATCAAAAGTTACGGAGAAAATCGTCAGTGACGAGTCACGGGATTTCGGCCAAATTAGAATACCAAAACTGAACTGAACACTTGAACTGTCAAAAGTCACGTGAGATTTGAAGTAGAATACGGCCACAGGTTCAATCATTAATCATCGAGGAAATGCTAAGTATGGTGTAAAAGTAGAAGAACTTCATTTAAACCAGATTCGTCCGAGAAAAGAAGCTGACAAGTCTACTTTTTACTCTGTTAGAGCTTTTTTATGCTACTTTAAACCAACTACAGTCAAATACGCCTGAAATTCCAAATGAAAACCGAACTTCATACCGAAATCGCCAAAACGATATAGGCCCCAGTTCGTTTAGACATGTCAAAGCAGAGAAAAGGCAAATATTTAAATAATGAGTAACCAACATTCCTAAAAGGGGAGATATTATATACTCTCATAATTATAAAATTGTATTAAATCAAAATATCATTGATATGTAATAAAAATATGTAATTATACAAAGACGAGTATTCCAAGTTTGCGAGCCGTCTACAAACATCAATTATTATAAAAGTAAATTGTTATTTTATACATGTTGTATATTCTCTCTAACCGTAGCCATAGTCGAGTGGGTTGGCCTGGCTTATGGGAGGTCGCCGGTTCAATCCCGGACGGCAATCAGTAAATTCCTTTTGTTATTAATAGCTTATTTCTGAAATATTTTATTGATTTGGAATAACGGTACTTTAATGCCATCAATTAACATATACACATGCACCCTGTATAGAACAATAGGTGTATGATGGCGTTGATGATACACGATTCCGATTATAAAATAGCAAGATAGATCTCGTTGCATAGAGATATCTCAAAAATATGGGCCCTGTTGTTAGAGTCGCGTCAGGGCAAATTAAGACTCCTAACTATCGGTGATGTGTTGTTGTTAGTGTTAGAGCACAGTAGCTCCAATAGGAGTAGCACAGCACATTAGCATGACCTGACCAATCGTGTGAACCCGTAATGGTTAATGAATCCAGTGTGCGACATCGCACACTGTCCCTATGTCCTACAAGGGATTAGAGGATCCAATGAGAAAGGGGTGTTAGACTATATTGTCTATTGTCGATTGTATTGACTGAGGCAATTTATAAATTATTCAAGATATATTGATTTGTCAATCACCGACACACTTTTCTTGAATGCCTCTTTCTCAACATTTTAAATGATTTCTTGTTTGGTTTAAAAATAAAAAAATATAATAATAATAAAATATTCTAGCAGTGTTTCCGTCATTTGTAGTTCCAGAAACCTGTTTGACTACATCAATAAGCAAGCCAAACCTAGTTCGAACTCGTCTTGACTAGTTTTTTTATTATTGGTTTCATTTCTTTGAAGTTCTTCTAATCCACTCTTATTTTTTTAAAATATACATTATATCTTAACATATATGTTAACAAGCATTCCATGCATCGTATTCATGCGTGAAGTGGGGAAATGCCAAACTTTAGGAATTATTTCTCGGCGATCGTAGAAAGTACTGGAAATAAATTGTTCATGTCTTTTGAGGTAGCACCACAAATATAACACCTTATTGTTGATGTTATAACATATTTGACACAGCATTGCTAATGTTTCCATCTAAGAGTGTCATCGTTATAACCATTGTATGACTTTTAGTTATGCTATTATGGCAATTGGTATTAGTTATAAGTTATAGTTTTATTTTAGATTCAATTTCATTCACTTCTTCTTTTATTTCTGATGTTTTTTCTTTCTTAAATTGAAAATGTTTTGGTCTACAACAAATCTTGGGACACATTAAAACAAATCATCAAAAAGCTTTGTAGTTTTATTGGTATTGTGGTATTGTTATTTATTCAGTAATACCATTATTATAACTAATCTGATAATCACTTGGAAAGAGATCAGTTGAGATAAATGTACTTAAAGCAATATCCTTAGAATGAAGATCCACTTTTTGGTTTTGGATGAAGTACGCATGTTTTTAGTCTTTTAACAGGAGTTCGTGGAAGTTCGTTCAAAATTGCATTTTGAAAAATAATGGAATAAATAAAATATACATGGGAATTTATTTGGTTTTTGTTTATCAGTGATTTTAAGTATTTTGATGGTAGAATATGATCGAGATATTTTGGGAAGATTTAGTTCGATATTTAAACTATATTTTCATGTACTGCTCTTAATTGAAATAAAAAAAATATTGAAAAAATTAAATAAAATATATTACTAAATACGAAACAAAAATTACATTCTCAAGGCCAAATGTTACTCATCAGGGACTCCGTTACAATAATATATAATAATAACTTATTTTATCGTCTTCTGACAGCTCTGGGCAGGAAGTTTACTAAGGAATGCATTCTGTGAATGCCAAAATGCATTTTTGGCGTGCCGATAAAATCATTTGAGTATAAAAAAATGAAATGGGTGCCGATAAAAAAATAGTACCAAAATAAATAAATGTGTGTTATATATTATAATTTTAAAATAATTTAATTAAGATCTCAATTTTGAATTTTGTGGTGTTCATTATTAAATAAAAAAGCACTTTTTTTTTGTATTTAGAACTAGTTACGATTGACTTTCAACGGTGCTAATGACAACTCTTGAATGATCCATTCGATTGTATTTTTCATGGTCTCTGAAATAGTGTGGTACAAATCGGTCGCATACCTTTCTCTTGTTTGAATCCTCGGTGAGAATGGATTGAATAGTTCCGTACGATATTCCCAAAGCCTTTGCTATCATCCTGATGGGAGCATTTCGATCTTCTGCAATGAATTCACGAACTTCAGGTTCAGGTTCAGGCTTCAGGTGTTTGAGTGGTGCGCGATAATCGGGGACGTTCGGGGTCTTCAATGGATTACAGTCCTGGCAATACGATAAGCAAAGCTATGGATCGAGTCTTAGGAGAGTTTTATGTTACTGTGTATGTATGATTATTTTAAAAAAATATGTATTCAGTATATCGATATTAATTGAATATATTTTTATTTTAAATTGGCTCTCAATTTAGTGGGTACAGGTAAATAAAATTTTGGAGTTCTAAAAAAAAAAAAATCTGTCTTTCGGTCCAATCCATTTGCTCTTTTACCGACCACAAGCGCCTCTGCTTCTGTTTTTTTATAACAGCGACTTGTCTTTTGGTTGTACAATTCACATATGTAAAATTCACTTTTTTTTAAAGTGTGAATTTTACCTTACAAAATCCGTTAATGACTTGATGTGTTGGAGTAATATCTGCAAAGAGTTCTATAACTGCTGGCCTAGTGCCGAATTTCGACGCATATTGGCTAATATATGCAGACGGCAGAGTATATCCAGAACGGTCATTGATCCCACTCCACTCTGACTGGGAAACCTAGCATAAATTCTAGTTTTATATACACCATATATAAATATGTAATAAATATATATTAATCATCATGATATTACATACAAAGTGACACATGTTGCCGTATGACAAAAAAACTTTTTCTATTACATCCAATGCGGAGAGAACCCAGCAGCATAACTATTCTTGCCAAATTCATACATCAGTTTCTTCACACAGGCACTTTTTGTTCCATACAATTTTATACTATTATAGCATATATCTCTCAGGAGGAATATCGTGTTTTATGATATTTTCTACTCAAAACCAAATGTGTTTGTCAACTCGATATTTTTATATTTTTTTCTTCTTCAACTTGGAAAATAACAAGATTTGATCATATATAGGTATTTTTAATTATAGAAAAACAAAAGATAGTAATTTGATTTACACGTCTTTCCTCATTCAAAGATCAGTGCTGACACTTTTTTAGTTTCGTTGGAATGCTATTTCCTTGAAATTCTTGGTTTCAAATACATGTGTAAGCTGAACATATACAATCACATAGAACCATACCATATAAAAAAAGTATATATAGTTTTCTTGCGCATAAGCATAAACGCACACATATATAGAACATAGCCAAGCAACGCACGTAGCGCATGTATAAGTTTTAACCGTTTAAGACATCACAACACAAAACTTATATAATTACAGGCAAGTTTGGGAAACATATCTTGATTATAATCATATATGTATATGTGTTATAAATATTTATGCACAAATTACGTTTTGCATCGTTTTACAGGTACGTGGTGCAAAGTTTTAAATTATTTTTGAAATAATAATCAGGCAGCAGATAAGTTAATTTTGACAAAACTCTGACCATTAATTTGTACATATAAACTACTACATAATAATATAATATATATGTACATATATATATAATGTATTATATTTTGTAATAGCTATATCCAACATCTATTTTATAAACATGTAGGTGCATATTTATTTGATTTTATATAAAAACATGGCAAATTTGATAAAAGCAAATTTCATCACAATGGTTTAATTTTGTATTTTATAATACTTTCGGTTAAGACGTCATTTCGTTTTGCGTCAAACTTAAATCCAAAAGCTGCGATCGCACTTGCGCTGTCAAAACTGACTTTTTCTAAAACCAGCGTTTTTGGTGAAATATCTCTATGCAGACTAGAGTTCTGCGCGGTCCTATTTTTTCAACCCGACCCGAAAGAAATAAAATCTGCCGACCCGGCCCGCCAAAAGCCCGCACATTTTTTTTCAATTAAAACAATAATAATATAAGTTTAAATTAAGTTTAAAATTACATTAGGTTTTGTAATTTTGCAGTTTGCACTTCAATTAGATGCACTTTTCTGTTTGCTGGGATAGTGCTCACTCGCTGTGTGTCGTCTGGCATGTCGATACAACAACCCGACCCGCTAGTTAGATGCAAAACGAGCATTTTTTTGAAATAGAAGGTTTGTCGAAAAAGCTGCGTTTTCCAGACAATCGTTCCAGTAACAGCTGTTAATGTCGTTTAATACTGAATAGTATGAAGATTTGAAGAGTAAAGTGTTCCTGGGAAATTTTGTGCGGCGAAGTGGTATATATATATATATATATATATATATATATATATATGGT
>JANSTU010020185.1:0-13606 GCA_027564075.1 Bolitophila hybrida
ATTTAAAACAAAATGTATTATTGTTATTGTTTATTCAAATATACTGCAATTGTTTTGTTGATAGTAGTTGTCATACAAATATATCCAAAAAAGTACTTTAGGTTTTATATAGTTTGCACACACGCAAACTAAAATGTATGCAAACTTGCGTATTTACCTATACTGCGAAAAATATAAAGAATGTAGATCCAAAAAGATGCTTCAGCACTTAAACAGTGTACAATAATGTTTCCCAATCTCGGTCTTCACATACTCCAGTTTTTTTTTTATAAATCCGTCAATAAAAGCCAAATTAGGAAGCAAGTCAGGTTCTTTAATTGTGTACAGTTTTTTACATTTTTGTACAAACGAACAAACGCCAGCACATCTTTACACAATGTGAAAACCTTAAAACCGAAGCAGACACTACCCTATACTCAACCAGCGTAATTCACAATCAAGTTTCAAATCGCCATATGCCGTCCTTAATTCAACCACAAAATTGGGGATGAGTAAGAGACGCATGGCCATTCCGAATTTTATATTCAGTCGCCAATGTCTGCCACATTTTCAGGCATTTTGGTGAATATTGCAATGGAAACTCTTAACATTGATCCCGTTTTTCAGCAAATAACCAACGAAACCAACACCTGTGTGAGCGTAAATGGTTTTTTAGCAACGGCTATGAAATGGCTCAAAACATAAGAAGCTTTAGGTTTGGCCTTACAATTCAAATAAATAGTAGTAATGCTACTGCTGAAGTACTTCCAGCCCCATCATTTGTCGACCCCAAAACCACAAAAATTTGTTGGCGCTAATGAGAGGGCATCAATTTTTTTTAAAAGAATAGTAAAAGTAATTTTTTGAAGTGAGTGAGGGAGGTACCCAGGAGTGTAAGGTATCATCTGAAAGGTATTTAAAGTAAATATATGTATTAAAAAAAAGATGAAATCGGACAACGCTTAAGGGAGATAGGGGCAAAAATGTATTTTTTTGTATTTGTGTATAAATAGGGGGTGCGAGGGTTAAAAAAACCTACTGTTTTATTTTTTTTGAAAGCAATACGCTAATAAAAACGAAGTTTTGGAATTTCCAATCCAAATCTACTTAGGATCGGATACTAAAATATATGTGGGACTACAAGCTAAACAAAAGTTAAACCCACACTACACCATTAAAAGCGCGACAGGTAGCGGTAATCTGATGTTTTGAGCTTCGTTCTCGAGTGACATGGAATGTGACCCATTATTTGAATAAGTTATGGAACCATGCACGTTTAATACAATACTCGTTTTGGATTTTCCAGCAGGACAATAATCATAAACACACTTCGCAAGCAACAATGTTTTAGTGACCAAAATCTCCATTTGTTGGATTGGCCAGAGCCAGAACCAAAATTATTATTATAAAGAAACAATCATTATTTTTTTAAAAATAAGAAAATATTTGGCTCGTAATAGCCTTGCACTTGTACTGCGGTATATTGTAGTTTAAATTAAATTTAAAATCACTTTTTACATTACCGAACAGTACCGAACATTACCGAACATTACGGAACATTACCGAACATTACCGAACATTCCACAAAATTACTGAACATTACCGAACCTAACCGAACATTACCGAAGATTACCTACCGTTATCAAACATTACCGAACTTTGTTATTCTCACTCACTCATTGCAGAATTACAAATTCGTAAAAAAAGATATTTTTTAAGAATCTAGCTTTAAACTGTTTATGTAGGCGCGAGTTTTAACAGGACTCATATGTGTGTGAAACTTAGCTAAAATCACATATTTCAAATAAGTCTGTCGAAATACCTGGATATAAGCTCTATAGAGCTGACAGGACAATTCGCCGAGCTGGTTGTGTGACAATTTTTGTGGATAACGAGCTTAAAGCTCGAATCATACCACTTACTTCACTGGTGAAGGCGAGCTGTTTAAATGCAGCTATTTGTTTGTTGAAATTATTTTTCCATCATCGTTAATTTTATGTGGTGTTGTATACAAAAGCCTCAAGCTATTGATGAACTGCCTATTATCGACAATTTCTTGTCTCACCTCATCCTTGACTATGACATTTTGTTTATGGGTGATTTTAATAAAAATGTTCTTTGTTCTTCTATGAAATCACAAACAGTCCGATTCTTACAAGCTTTTTCAAATATTCACTTCATTTGAAATACTCATACCACCAATCTTCTGTATCTTCTTTAATTAACCTAATATTTACAAATAAACCAAGTAATGTGTTCAAAATTCACTTTTTGAGCAACGAATTTGAAAAAATAATCGTTCTGCAGCAAACCATGCAGAATACAAACATCTTCGTAACAAAACAGCCAGAATGGTTATTTGTGTTTAAATACAGTATTTTCCATCTAAATTCGATGTTAACCAACCAGCACGTACTTTATGGGAAAATCTGAAATCCATTGGTGTTACTGATTCAAATATGCTAGCCATCCATTTAGTAACAGTAGCTTCAATGATTTTCTGATCTCGTCTATTCCTTTATTTCCTAGTATCCCGTCTAATCATATATCTACCAGTTTTAATAAGGAAAACGTAGGATTCTTTTCGCAATATTTGTTCAATCGATCTGCTCCTAACTCTGAAAAAGTCTCGTATTATTCCTGTTCATAAAAATACACGTACTTGTGAACTGAAAGATTTCAGACCAAAAAGCATCCTGCCATCTTTATCTAAAGCCTTGGAAATGATCATAAGGTATCAAATCAATGCATCAATTATTCAATGATTTTCAGTATGGTCTTCTAAAAGTTACTGATGATTATGATTAACGGAAACAAAATACAATGTATATAAATTTCCCCTGCACGCTCATCTGTTATCCCTGAGTCTCTTCCGCCTATTTATCTTAATAACTCCACCATTCAGTACTCGAACATTTTTAAAAATCTCGGTCTGCTTTTTAATAATAAGCTGAAATGGCATGATAATGCTTCTCGCGCTGCTTCGAAAGCTTTCGCTGGTCTGTGTAGTCTGCGCCATCTAATGCCTATGGAAACGCGACTAAAACTAGTTAAAACCCTTCTTTTACCACAACTCATTGTGACGCAGCTTTAGCGGACATGCATACTTATGTTATATTTCAACGAGCACTTAATGCCTGTACTAGATTTGTCCTTCGAAAATTCGACCGAATCGACAATTTAAGCGAAAAAATACTAGGATTTTCTTATAATATTTTTTTAAATATCGATGCTGCGTTAATATGCATAATATAATCTACAAACAAGCACCAAGTTTACTTTTCAACAAACTCACGTTCTTTTTTGCTTTGTTTTACTTGTTGTATGAAATAGGAATCTCTACAGGGCCAAGTGCAGAATTCAACTGGGCTCGCGCAAAAAAATTATATTTTTTTATATTCTTCAAATATTTTAGATATTCTCGACTTTTTGCGAAATATTCGTAATATTACCGAATTCTCGATATAATGAATGATGATCGATTTTTTTTGGTATTCTCATGCACGAGTGTGGTCCGATAAGAACCCGATGCCCGATAGCACCACTATCTTAATAAAAATGTAGTACATTCTCGTGGACGACAACTGTCTAAATTTGAACCGAATCGGACTCGTAGTTTTGTTTTGACTGCGATTGGAAGCGGGCGTGTCAGCTGTTTTTAGAAAAATGGGAAAAGAGCAATATCGTTCGGTGATTCGATTTTTGTCTTTGGAAGGGAAATCGCGCAGCGAAATCAAAGAGCGCTTGGATGCTGTGTACAGTGACCATCTAATTCGATGGCGACCGTCAAAAAATGGTTTAACGAGATTCACGTGGGTTTCTAATGAGCCATGCCTATACGTGCCCCGGAAACGGCTACCACGATGGGTAACGTGACAACAATCCACGATCGCGTATTAGCAGACCGCTAATTGCAGGTGCGCGATATACCCAAGACTGTAGACATCTCAAAAGACCGCGTGGGTCATATTCTGCATAATATTTTGGACATGAGAAAGCTGTCGGTGCGATGGGTGCCTAGTTTGCTCACACTGGACAACAAGCGCAACCGTGAGACCACTGCACCATATTCTCTAGATTTGGCTCCCTGCGACTACTTTTTGTTTTCAAACTAGAAAAAATCAGTCGGTGGGCAGAAATTTCTAATGAGGAGGTCATCGCCGCCACGGAAATCTACTTTGCAGACCTCTAGAAAACGTATTTTCAGACGGGTTAAAGATAAAAAGGAAACTATGGTAACAAATATATCGCCACTTTTCAAAAAAAAACGTTTTTTTTGTGTAGGCTTACAGGCCTCGTAATTACATCGATCGTGGGTTTCTTGTGATAAATATCCTTCAAAAAGAGGGCAAAATCGCTGTTGGCACAAATGCAAAGAAAAATGGCAAAAATAATGGATTTAACCATACTTGTAGTCGATAAACGTGTTTTTATTGTTTGTTTTAAATAGCAAAATTGACATTAAAACAGCAAATGGGATTTAATTATATATATATGTGACCACTTAGTTTTGATATATTGTCCGTATTGTCCAATATCTGTCAAAATAAAGCAAAAGACACGTGAGATTTGAATTAGAATATTGGCAAAGGTGAATTATCCCAATAAGGCAAACATAATTTTATAAAACACCCATACAAAGGTTATCAGATTTTCCAATCACCCAAATTCGAAGTCATAATAAAATATCTCTACTGTATATATGTCTACTTATCAACATAAAACCTATATATATATACCAAAATAAATGATATTTTAATCTCATTTCAGAAATGTAATGAAAACATGGTTGGTGTGACCATCCTTTGCCGGAAATATGGTACGCGGTTTCATATCCGCTGGCTGCATATAGGGTGGCAAAAGTATATTATATATACATGTAGCTCTTGAGGGCACCTCCTGGTATAAATGGTGTGACTGATTGTGAGCTCCTTGCAGCAAATCAATATTTATGCGGTGCGGAATCGGGCAAAGTGAACTATAGATATATATGTAGGTTGTAGGTGAGAATCTTAGCTTTCCAGTTACCAGTCCCTTTTATCTATACATTTATAATACAGTATTTATACAAATCTTATAATATATGTATGCAGATATTAAATATTCAGACATACACACTAACAAAGCTCAAGGGAGCATATATACAGCGAATATACTGGCATTGCGATGGTGTGTCAATGCAAAACGTATACATAAAACATAAAACATAGAATGGATATACTATAAAATAGCTAGTATATTCCAGGATAGTATCTGTGCAGAAATATTGCACACTTGAACATTTTGTATAAAAGCTGCGCGTCGAAAGGGTGCCCCCGCTTGCACACATAAAACGTGGAATGTATTTTACGTTTTCGTGTGCGAGCATTCACAAGATTCAAATGGCGATTCTGGATAGCCTATAAAAAGGATATATGTGCTTGACCGTATATATATATATATATATATATATATATTTATGCGGACTTTTAAGGTGCAGGCGATATGTATTTATATCTTTAGTCATATATAGAATGGAATAAATGTATATCGGCAAATCCTCTATTATGTTAAATGATTAATGTTCATTTTTTGAGTATAGTTTCAAACATTTTAGAATTAATTGCAAATAATCGCAAAATGCATATTAGACACTTTTTCAATAAAGTTTAATAAATTATTTCTAAACATCCGTATTTTAGTATTCGCTTTGTTTAACAGACAATCTCTATTTAAATAATATGTCTGTTATGTAGTCACGATCTTCTGGTCGTACTTAAATTTAAGTACACAGCCTCGAATGAGCCAAAAGTACAGAAAGCACATGGAGTGCATTTAACCCAACCATCAAGCTGCACCCAGTAAATATCGTAATGTTGTTATCTGTGTCTATGTAAAGCGTTGAGCTAAATTGTGCTCTGTTGGCATAAATAAAATAAAAGCAAAAAGCGTATCCATGGCGCCTCGAACATATGCGCGCAGACGACACCACACTATCACCACCAGCAACGCTGCCACCCTCTCATTCGAACGTTCAAAGCATCTGAATTATGTCCCATTACTCATGGTTTAGCTGCAACCCTTGAACTCTGGGGAATATCAATCCTGTATGTATGTATGTTTGTATGTGTGTGTGTTTGATTGCGAATGTGTTTCGGAGTATGTGTAGCGCATGTGACATGAAAGAATGGTCAACAAAGTGTAATAAATCGAAGGTTTTATGTTTTTCGTACTTATGCCGGTTTAGCATCATAAGTTGAAATTTATTTGCTATAATTAAATAACGTGAATTCGTTTGACGTATATCTATACATAAATATGAGTTTGTGTTGAGCAGTTGTATGTCATTGTATTAGTGATTTTTTATTGTTCAATGTGGAATTTGAAAGTACGTTGCAGCAATTTCATGTATAAGTTAATTTAGACTATTACAACGTCTCGCAATGAACAAATTTTGCAATTATGATATTTTTCTTCTTTTTTCCATTGCAAATGTTTTACAGTTACTTTAATAATAGATTTATGACCGTTGTGAAATAAAGCTTCTTAGAGTATAGTCCGTGTTTAATAATGTTGATGGACAAATATGAGAAATATTATAGAAAAAGGGTAGTAGGCACTATAATGCGGGTCAAAACAGCACATTAGGATGAATCCGATGTGCGCCATCGCACACTGGCCCTATGTCCCACAAGGGATTACAGGATCCAATGAGATGAATAAAGCATTGCTTTTTGTCGAAAAAAATACAGTTGAAGCCATGACTTGGCTTGATAAATTCGGACTCTGCACCAGGAAAATCAACCGTTGAGAAGTGGTTTGTTAAGTTTAAACGATGCGAAATGAGCACCGAGGACGATGAACGTAGTGGACGCCCAAAAAAGGCTGTTATCGACAAAAACATAAAAAAAGTCCACAAATATATCGTGAAGGTGATCGAGTTAGCAGAGACCCTTAAGATATCCAAGGAACGAGTTGGTCATATCGTGAATAAATATTTGGGTATGCGAAAGCTGCGTTTAAATTGGGAGCTTAAAATCGACCAAAACCAACAACGAATTGATTATTCTGAGAAGTGGTTCGAGCTGTTCTATCGTAATAAACCCGAATCTCTGCGTGGATATGTGACAATGGATGAAACATGGCTCCATCATTTCACACCGGCGTCCAATCGACAGTCAGCCGAGTGGACTGCACGTAATGAACCGACTCCAAAGCGTGGAAGGACGCAAAAAACGGCAAGGTTATGGCATCAGTATTTTGGGATGCGCATGGTATAATAATTATCGACTATCTTAAAATGGGAAAAACTATCAAAAGCGACTATTATGTAGCCTTATTTAAAATACGAAATCGAGGAAAAACGGCTTTATTTAAAGAAGAAGAAAGTGCTGTTAATATAGAAAAAATTGCATGAATAGGGCTTCGAATTCTCGTATTCTCCAGATCTGGCCACAAACAAATTTTTTCTGTTCTAAGACGAAACTGAAGCCTATTTTGTAGCCAATGACAAATCGTACTATAAAAATGGTATCGAAAAATTGTATGACCGCTACAATCGTGTTGTATCGCTCCCTTGAATAATAAAATGAAATTTTATCAAAAAACAATTATTTCTATCTTAGTCTACGAACTTTTCAGAACACCTTTTATTATGCTTATCAACAGATACTGGACTCAATTGCAAACGCTTGGAATAAGATTGAATGACTATATATTGACACTTTCGTTTTAGAAAGACATGTACGGCCAGTTTTGTACTTTAGCCTTTTTTGAAAAGTTACATATAATTATCTATTTACACACGGTGATAAGACTTTCATACAGTGGACACAGGCACCGAATCATTGTTGAGGACATAGAGGGCATGGAATCTTACGTGGTGGACTTTTGCGCAACAGACATTGATACAAAATCATGTGGACATTATTACCAGAGAATTTCGTACAATCAAAATATACATCCTTACAAATGACGAAAGAATTAGGGATGATTTTTATCTTTTTAGGAGGGATGAATAAAATAAGGATACATTTCAGGTTTTTTAAGGTATAAAAAAAGCCATTTTAATAACTTTAATAGGAAATACATTTCTTGGTTCTTCTTCTTCTTCTTGAATTGATATCTTTATATTACAATAATCTATCTAAAAAAGACGTCTTGTTTGAATAGTATATTACAGATTTGGCTCAGTGGTACGCTCTTCGCTTTTAGATCCGACAGTCACAGGTTCGAGGCTCACGGTGGAAAAAATGTGGATTTAAAAAAATCTATTGGATAAAGGAATCAGCAATGTCCACTAATTATAGAATTTAGGATAAATGTCATCTCATTGCATGTGCAGATTTTCATTCTATTTATGATCCTAATGCGACCTTTTTTGTGGATGAAAATCATCCTCTTATTTTTAAGTGTGTAAATCAAGTTTTGTTTGAAAACAATTTAACGACAGACTTTCGAAAGACTTTCATACAAAGGACGCTTATCCATCGGACATTCCAACAAAGGACTTTCACACAAAATTTGATGTATTACAGTGTTGCTATACGTACCATAAATGAGAATAAATGTTTATTTTCTACATTTAGAAAATATATATATTATAAACAACGAATGCACTGAGTTGAATGTATCCGAAAGTATAAATTGTATTTCCGTCTAGATATCTGAGTATCTAGCTTTTTCAATTAGCTATACTGCAACGTATACAAAATTATAATCGTATAAACATTGATAACCGAATGCATTGACTGTTGAATGCATTCGAACGTTTTTTTATTTTGAATGACACAGTAGTAATAATCAGTGAAATTAGAAAAATATATTAAATATATTATCTGAAGGTAAAACAACTGTTTTTAGAATGGCAACTATATCAGATCCAGAATAATCGAATATAGGAAGTCTTACTTCAAACGAAGTAAAAATCAAAATTCAGGAGAAGCATTTTTCCACAAAAATGAACACAATAAGCAAAAGTTCGGTTGAGGAAGTCCTCGACGACAACGGAGAACTTATTGGATTCGTCTGTTGTATATTTTGTAAAAAGGTCATGACGAAAAGCAAAAATTATACCCCAATCTCCTGGGACATCTATGCGTTAAAAAATGCAAACTTAATGAGGAAGTAAAGGTACCAGTGGAATTTAAGAATGCCATTACAAGAGCATGTGTCCACTGGTCAATTCAAAATTGTGTTCCTTTTGCTATAGTGGCTGGCAATGGCTTGCACAAACTTTTAGAAGAAGTGCTTAAGGTCGGTGCTATCTATCTATTTAGCAAAACTCTATAACGAGACTTTGCCAAAGATAAAAGAGGAGATATCTTATAAATCTGTGACCCTGCTAGTTTTGGAAGACATTTTGATTTTTATCGTGCCACTGGTGTATACATTCTCACTAAATTACGATAGTTGCTCGGAGAATTTGAAATTAATATTCAAAATGTAATTTTTGTCACGGATCGGGGAGATTGGTAGATTACACAAGGTTGAGCTGTGCGGCTCACCTTTTAAATAATGTACTAAGCTCAGCGGCCTCCAAATCAGCTACATTTACTGATCTGTGTCAAAAAATAAAAATTCTTGTGATTTTTTTTAAGAAGTCGGCTTATTTGCAGCAAAGCCTCCACGTTAAAATTGGAGTACAGCACACGATGGAATTCAAAATTAAATATGTTCGAGTCTATAAAAAATAACTGGAATGAAATTGTACAAACTCTGAACTAAAAAAATTGACGGCATTCAGATTGTACAGATTGAAGAAATTATTTATTTACTGAAGTCATTTGAAACTGCATCCAAAGAAATGCAAGCATCCCAACGACCATCATCATCATCTTTGTTTGCCTGTTTACAACGAACTGAAGACGCTGTGTGACGCAAACAACGAAGATTCCAAACTCTGTATTGTGTATTGTGTATTGTGCGAAATATCTGATAGAAACATACAAATCCACCAAAATACTGGTTTTACAGGACAAGGACAAAAAAGCGTACGTATTACGTCAGAGGATACGTTTAAAATGCCCTTTTGATCGTATAGGCCATCAAAAAGCAAAACGTAAAACAAAACTGGAATGCACTTTACACACAGAATGCACACTCAATCAAACATCTGAAAATACACTGTAAACATAAAATTGCGTGAAAGTCCTTCGCGTGAATGTCTCGCTGTAAGAAAGACTTCTGTACAAAATACTTGTCCACCAACTTTATTTCAACAAACTGGTGCGAAAGTCCTCTGTATGTCTTTTGCATGAATGTCCAAAGATATTTATTTTTGTTTTATGTGTAAAAGACTCATGCGATTCTCAGTGTCTAATGCAAAAGTCGTCGGGGTGTATGTCATGCCGCCTTTACAATCTATAATTCAAAACATAAATAAAATACAATAAAAATCAGCGCTGCTTTAAAGTGCACTATTAAAATAATATATACCCTACAACTTAAACTATATAAACGGCAAACCTATCCTAAGCATAAAAGCTTCGTGACACACACACACACAAATCCTTTTACGCACTGTATTGGTTACTTTAACATGTTTATTACTGCAGTGAAACCATCATCTGCATGCTACAATCGCGGAATGCCTTATAATAGTATATACTGTAAATATTTGTGGTGGTTGCTCTATTTATCACACACACATACACATATACAGACATACACATTAAACGACTTTGTACTTGTGTACCCGGTTTTACGACGGTAATCAAACGCGAACGTCATAAATATAATAATATGGCTTCATGACAAAAACATCTTTTTTTGGCTGGTATTTATGGGTACTTATTGTGCGAATGGCGCGGCCGGGGCAAGTATTTTATACGCGTCAAGGGGTTTTCCATATATATATATATATACATTATAGTGTGCTCGCGCTATTTGTGAGGGCGGGCTGTGATAATTAGCGGCGTAAGCTTTCCTTTATGATTCTAATAAGTTTATTTATAGATACAGACATTTAGTACTTTTTTTCCTGTATTATACATTTTGATTTACTAGGATTATATTTTGTTTTTATATATAGAAAAAACTAGAACTACGACTTTGGTAAACGTAATATTATCTTAAATAATATTCATTTTTTCAAACAACGTCGATTTGAAGCCTCAGCAAAATTACTTTTATCCAGGCCGCCCAAGCAATCAAAACCTAATCTTTCAAATTGATTTCTTCTAATCGGAATCGTCGAATTATTTCCGATTTATATGGCATACCTTTTTCACCGATAAACTTTTATATTATGGGAAAAAGTTCTTGGGGCTCGCGCAATAACTAAATAATAATATACAAATAGATTTACCCGAAATCTCTCTCACACCCTTATCGCAAGTTATAATATATGTACTTGGATATATTATATATGTATGAAATTCACCCAATGTGTATTTGGATAAAGGTTACCCCCTGTATTGAATATGGTATATATATACACACAATTTTCTGAAATTACTGCTACTTATATATAACTACATAATGAGACATTAATAAGTCTGCTGCGTAATGAGTGAGTGTGTGTATACAGAACGCTCGATTTTCGTATTGAAGTGGGTTAGGTTGTGAGTGTTTGTGAATGTATATACAAAACTAGATTCATAGCTTTTACTTTCCATTTATCCCCTTTTGAGGCGATTAGTTCCCCTTGAAGCAAATCAAAACATTACCGTCTGACAGTGAACTGAACACCAGCATTATAGAAATCCTTAAGGGATAATAATGTAGTTTATTTAATAGTTTTACGATTTTCTGTGTAGAAAATATTGAAAAATGTCGGGATAAAGCATTGCATTGTACTAGACGATGCAATATATACGTTCTTTCAAATGCGAACAGTATAATTACGATTTTTCCAGTGAGTGCCAAAATGAAAATATTATTGAAACAGCATGGTTTTTCGCTTGAGCTGGAAAACTGTGAGCTTCACTTTATCGTATATACTTATTGCAATGCTCGCTTTCTCTATGGGCAGACGCGACCGACGGTGTTACGTAAGTCGCCGCCGTCGTCGACGGTCCGTCGTCGTCTTCGCGCATTTAGTGCTTGAGTGTTTTCTTGTGCTTTCCCTTTGCATCGTCTTGCATTTCCTAGAGTCGTTCATATGCGATTTCCTTTGCACAGATTTCGGAATTCATGTTCGTACACACATACACACACACTTACATATAGGAGCATATATCTTTTTTAGTGTACCACTTTTTATAAAATGAGAAATGGTTTTACTTAAACGTAAAATGGATGCCCGAATGCACTCACATGCAGTCAGCATGGGGTGTAATATGTGCATATATACATATTCGGTATATATATAATATTCACACAAATACACACATTTTCTTACACTGGCGCACACACACACACACACACGTAAAACACATATAAAATGTGTTTATTCAAGTATATTATGTAAAAGCTTCGCACATTCACAAACTCCACGGGGTACGAACCAAAACATACACACACACACACACACACAGACACGCAAATATACACACACATACATACTGGCTTATATGAGAAACTAAAAGCAACCAGCTCAGCTGAGAAATATTGAAATTTATGGCATGGTTAGCAAAGAAAAAAGCACACTATATAAATATACGCGTTTCTACATACATGAATATACATAGCAGTTTTGTAGGTTACATTATTGATTAAAGCAAAGTGTTTATATTAGGTTTTTCGCACACATAAACATGCACACACTAGACATATGTATATATATATATATAATTATATATGTTAGCCAATTCATATATGTATAAATGCACTGTATTCCATATTATATAAATATAGTATAAAAGGGCTATTATACTGGCGACTCCTTGAAATTAATACATACATAAACATTTATTACGTATAAATTTATAAGAAGCTAAACAGGTGCAATTACCGGAAAAGCTAATTGTACCTGAAGTACGTGTTATAAACAGTTTTAAACAAAGAAAAACTCACATCGATTAGTAAAATATGAAATAGAAATAAAATTGTAACATCTGAGAATTCAATATTTAAATTCCTATGGTTAATCATAAAGACTTATACTAAAGTGGTTTATCAGTCGGTTGGTTGCCAATCAAGCAAAGTCAGGTTATTTGTTTATTGTTTTATGTGTACAACGTATAATTATTTTCAGATAATTAAAATTAAACGCACTCTTTGTTATATTCTTTACAATTTAGCAACTATTCAACTGCAGTCAAAGTCGATTTTGTTTTGATATTTACAGTTTGAAACAAACATAAATTAAGTTTTGTGTTGCTCGCTCCGGTCAAATTTATGGCGAAAATGCAGTATAGCCGGCGAGCGATTTTGCACTACTTGCCCTATCACCCTGTTAGGAGGGCCTCCCCCGACCATAAAAAACAAAAAGTAGGTGGCGGTCGCGACCCCCTTTAAGGGGAGAAGCGGTCAAAGTTTGACCATTTTTTTTAAAACTCATTTTAAGGGGGATATAAAGGGGGGTAAGAAAGAGGGTTAACAATCGATAGGTTTTTTAAATACCTTTCATTTAAAAAAAATATAGTTATATTTGGTTATCATTAAGGGAAATAGGGGCAAAAACGTGCTTTTTTGTATTTTTGTTCATAGGGGTGGGGGTGATAGGGTTAAAAAAAATCTGATGATAAATTATTAAAGGTAAAGA
>JANSTU010020196.1:0-28423 GCA_027564075.1 Bolitophila hybrida
GCAACATTCAAATAATCCTACACAAGAAAACCACAATTTGACAATCATTCGCATATATTACTGATATAAAAAATGAACCAGAAACATTCTCTAATTATTAAACCTTTCATTATAATAAATTAGGAAAACTCATTTGAACTCAAAACAACAGTTTTTTTTTTTTTTTTTTGTTCACATCATTATCACTGCCACTGTGCCAATACTGCAATCAGTATTTATTCAGAATAGTTCCCAGGGAGAGTCTTTTACATGCAAGTTCAAGTTACGAGGGCACACAGTCACACACATCTACAATGAGCATATATAAAATATGCAATATGCAAGCGAGCATTAGCACACATGCGGCACACAGCTTTTCAGTCGCACAACCTCATTAAAACGTCATTACTCTAAAAGCCACTTCGCGGTTAGTGCAGCATCATAATGCCTACAATAAAACCAAAAATAAAAAAAAAACTAAATATAAATGATATTTTTCGAAGCAGCATAACCACAAAACAAAATGCCTGAGTACGAGAGCCCGCAAATAGCAATGTTTTAATTAAACAAATTTTCTAGAGTGTGTATGTGTGTGTGCGAGCGCAAAAATGCGCGCTAAACGACTCGACGCAAAGCCGCATAATATATCTTGTGCATTATATATTTTTTTAATATATATAGGTAATGCTCGCGATCCTATATTGTATAGTCGTCCCTTCGAGCGAACACACTAACACACACATATACCCATTATACAATCAACATTTGCCACACCAATACAGCCGACATTATTCATTAAAATAAAAAGCATTTTAATTTTTCAAGCTTCAAGAACATTAAATTGAGAATGTGTGAGTGTACGTTCTTGCCTCTCTCACACATATAAAAATATATTTGTACAGAATGCGCGCGCCTACCTATTGAAAACAAAAATTCTTTTCATAAACCAACTCATTCGGCTTCGCAATTCTGCCCGTTCTTGTGCTGTTGTTGTTGTTGGTGGTGATGCTGTTTTTTTGCTTAGTTTTACCACATTTGTTTCAACGTTCGCGGCGCAACCGATGTGAATATACATGTATGTCTGTATGCATACATATATGTGTGTGTTTGTGCTTATATGTGTGTGTGCGTTTACTTTGGAATGCAATGAAAAGATTGCCGAAGTTTGTAGGATGAAGAATACAAAATGGGAAAATACTCGTGGTGTGGTACCTATATATTATGCAGAAAGAAACGTGTGGAAGACTGATGTTAAGGCTAGTAAGACAGCAATCGGACAATTTGTTTGATTGTTGATTTTTAGATTGATAGTTGATCAATAATACGAAGCTTTTTGAAAAACAATACAACAAATCTTTCAATATAAATTATAGTTATAATTATAGAAACGGAAAAAAAACAAAAATTTTGAATTTCCATTCCTTTTTTATTTCTGAGCAATTTCTTTTGATTACGATTGAAATGTATTCATGATTATTTCCAAAAAAGAATATACTCTGAAAAACTGTCCGATTTCTGATAAAGATTCAAAATAAATAGCTAGGATGATCAAATGTTAATTGGGTTTATAAAAACACTTTTATGTTTTGGTTTTCAAGGATTTTTTTGTAATGTGTGAAAAGTTATTTGTGATTAGGTTTTCCTTATTTTCTAGTATTTTCATCCTTTCTCTCTCTTCATTTATCAAGAAATTATAATTGTTTATTGTATTTTTTGTAATTAACGTAAATGTGTATTAATGACTTCGATAATTTATTTGATAATGACGATGGTAGATTCATCATCAGGGTCATCGCATTTAATTTCACATAAAAACTAAAAAGTTAGTACGTTGACGGATGTATTTACTATCCATGCCTTTAACATATGAAACAGAGTTTAAAGAATTAATGAAAAAACTGACCTCAAATTAAATGTTATGTTAAATAATAAAATTTCTAACTTGCTATAAATTCAGCTACAACATTTAATGCAGTTTCTAGCAGATACAAAACAAGATAAAACTTTTGTATGGGGATTTGATTTTATATTTTAATTTGAAAATTTTAAATAGTATACATAGCTAATGTATAATTACATTCGTCAAGCCACTGACCTATAAAATTTGTATTTCCCAAATGAGCCGACTAAAAATAGACAATTTTATCCTGGTGTGCACATTTTACCATGCCTTTCATCCACCACAGATATACATAACATATACGTGTTTATAATATATGAAAATATAATAATTTTTCACATCAAAGGTGCACGTATATATACAGCCACGGGATATACACGAGCACACGCTTCCCTATGATGCTCAATTTAACACGGACGCCGCGTTGCACCAACACCCGTAACATCAGGCCGGCGCGTTCACGCCGAGTAAGGCCAACGAAAGAACCGCGCGGCCGCAGAAAACAAAATGTTAATATGCAATGCACTCTCGAAAACAAATTCCCGAACGGAACGAATCCACACAAGAACGAGTTTCGGACTGTATGTATGTATACAAATACAAATATGTATATACATATAGAAAAGAGCCATCAGAGTCTGCAAGCAATTTCACGCAGCACACAAAAAAGGGCTTTATGTAATAAAAATAAATAATAAGAAGGAACAAAAAATAAACCCGTGGATACGACGCATTAAATATTCTGTATATACAATATAAATACATTTATGTCTATAATACATCAAAAACATATGTATAAAACATTCTCGTGGTATGTGTTTTGAAGGAAGAGATTTAGTGTGCGCGAACGTATTTTTATATGGATATGCTTTGAATGTTTGCAAATATCAGCAGCAGCAGAGAACGGAGAGAACGACATTTTGATGTGTGAATGCATTTTTATTATTAATGATATCAACGAAGTCTACTCAGGGTTGGATATCATAGATTGGGGTGGAAAATGTTGTTTTCAGGATTTGTTGTAATTTTCGGAAGTGATCTCAAATTCAAGATTAAATAAAAAATTGACAATATTTAATGAATAGCTAGGTACGAATTATTTAATCAAATAAAAAAAGTAAAAACAATAATATATAACTTACATTTGACATCCAGTGTGGCAGCCGGTGACACATGCTTAATGCCGCCACCCATGCCGCTACCTGTTGCCACGCATCTGTAGTCACCATTGTCCTGGTCGTTGCTCAATTTTGTTATATGCAGATTTGATCCAATTTGGAAGACGCGACTGGAATTTACGACCGGTTGTCCTGTGCAAAACGAGAAACAATACAATCAATTGAATGTAAATTTGGTAAGGAAACGTGGCATTTGTGGGTTTAAAAAATATACAACAAATAAATTGAATTATAGTTTTTTGATTTATCCTAGGTATAAATATATATTATGATTTCCACGACAGGATATTTAAATAAGGGAAGAATGCTGCATTTCCGGAAAATAGGTCATTGTTTCGTAAAATTGGTTATAAATTAAAAATAATGCTTTTTTGGCTAAAAAATTAGAGAGCTTGTACTTTTTTAAAGAAGACCATTTGTCGCAATTAAAATCTACATTTTGACAATATTTTAAATAATTTATCCTTTTCTGTCATTCCTGTGGTTTGGGTTTAAAATAGACATTTTAAACATACAGTCACTTCAATATTCGGACACATAATAAAAATATACTAAGTTTCCATAAAAAATAATGTATAAAACATAAATTCAAGTTGTTTTGAAATACATATTTAAGAATACGGAAATTCGTAAAGAATACAGAATAACTAAATAAAAACTAAATGAAAATATTACTACTCAAATCTCTCTCTCAAATCTCAAAATCAAGTAACATAACCCAAAATATTTAAAAACAAATGGCTAAAAGATCTAGAATATCTAGATATATATAAAAATTAAACATAAAACATAGCCATGGCACCTATTTATTTATTTAGGTACTCAAATGTTTTTATCGGCACCCATTTTTTTTATTTTTTTGTACTATAAATCATAAAATTATATTTTTTTGTTGGAGGAGAAGACATTTTTGGATAAAGCCTAATTAGAAAAGAAAAGTTTAGGAACAAAAAAATCGTTAATCAGCAGTTCAAAATTTGAATCACGTTGTTATGAAATATGGCATAAGAAAACAACTATTTACTTGGAAAATCAATAGAATCAAGATATACATATCTTGTTTTCAAAAATCAATTTAATTTTGAACATAGTCCAACGACTTTTTATATGAATCTCTTTCCACAATCATGTCAACTGAATTTAACGCTTTTCGTTGGTTTCTGCCTAAAGTTGGAAACTAACATAATAGAGTTATTGCTAACAAAATTCTGGATTTTTATTTAAAAAATTGTACACACAGAATTGACAGTAGAAACTAGCCTGATATTGTTTTTAATTGTTAAATTTCATCGAAAGCTATTTCATATAAAAATAAAGAAATCAGAAGATTAGAGTTGTTGTTGTTTTATTTAAATTATGAAGCTTAAAGTTCTGACGCTCTAAAAAACACATAAACTGTGCGACAGTGGATCTCGATATATTTGAACTAAGCACATGTCACGTTGAGTTGGGATGATTTGACTTCTACTTACGCTTCCGTTTCACAAAACTATTGCACTGTTTTTTGGCATAGTTACACCAGACCTCGCATCCATGAACTCTCTCGCTCCTTTTTCGAACAAACTCTACATTTTAGTTTAATAATTTCGAAGATTAACTACTCGTGCTCATGCGTTTCTTTATGTTCCAGCCAGAATCAAAGTAAACTCGCGAGAGCTTTAGCTCTTTTTGAATAATCCGACCAGCTAAAAGGAATTATTAATGATACATTTCTGTACCATCTCATTTCATCTTCATCTCCTTGCGACTCTGTAACCTTCCAAACCCCGTTAAATCCACAGGAAAAAAATAAAAAAATGTATGAGGTGTGATTTGGGATACCATAAATTTGTTTTTTACTGTAATTGTAAAATAAAGGTGGTCTATTCCATTCTATTCGATATAATAAAGAATCATTCAAAGTACAAAAATTCATGTAAATTATCAAGAACCCACATTTGCAGACTTCAAGCATTTTGTCACATAAATTTATTATTTTATTATATACAATATACATAAATATCTAGTGTACACTTTTTTTATTCAAGGTTATACAATTATATCATATATATAATGAAGTTTTGTATTACCGTTATGCGTCCAAGAGTACTCGAAATGCTCGAGAGGGGTGGCCTGACACTTCAGTGTCACCGATTCGCCTTCAATGGCACTCGTCGCTGCAGGCAGGATTACGAAGCAGAATTCACAGTTAATTGGAGCTGCAATGTCAAAAATATATACAGCATAATTAATTAGGGTTATTATTTACATTTTTAATCTATATGAACTACAATATGCATATATAAAGTTAGGGTATGAAATATTGTAAAAAAATGTATAGAAAGAAAATTTTAAAATGTAACTTCAATGAAATTGATATTTTTATAGGTAAAAATATAAAAGTCATCGACTTAAACCATTAACGAGCACATTTTTTACCTATACACACTTAAAGTCTGTTTTATCGCAATTCACATATTCATATACATTATACATCATAGCTCTCAATCCAAGAGTCCGAGCGTCTTTCTTTTCTCGTTTTGGTTTGTTTTAATTAAATGGTATTGGTCGGCGATACGCGTTGAAGGTTGCCCGATAATAATTTAATTTATGCTAAAAGGATTATAAATTAATATTCTATACGACATTAGTGTGTACCTCTATATATATATATATATATATATAACACAATAATAATCGTAATATAAATTTCGAGTATGAGTGTGAGTGCGCGAGAACGTTTTTTTTGTGTTTCACTTTAATGGTGTACAATGTGTCATCACATTATAGATCTTAACGTATAAATATGGGACTTACAAATCAACAAAAAAAAAGCGTTATAGTGTCTTATTTATAGGCCGCGGTAATGCGTGTGAGCGTGCGCGTCGTCGCTTAATCGCCACCGCGAGCGCGCTTTATGCAAAATAGTAATTTAGTCACATAAAGCATATGTATATATATTGTGTGTATACTTTTTTATACTAAACATACACAGATATATTTGTATATTGTATATATAGCCTATATGTGCAAATACCCATTGCCCAGAACCAGCGAGAAGTACGTTAATTGACAATTATTTGCGTGGCTTGCTCGCGCACATTTTAATTAGTTCTATAAACATGCAATTTTTAATTGATATATTTAGCGATTTGTTTAGTTTGTAATGGCTTCATTTAAAATGCAAAAACATATAAATATATTTATATAGAAAAGGCGCGTATTTGCTGCACGCGCACAGATGACATCGTTTGACCTCTTGCGAGGGTATACATATGATTTGTTTTTTATGATTACTTTGTATAAAATTCTATAACAAATCTTATTATCGGAATTATTGAAATAAGTTTTCTGAAGAAACTTATAATATAGTAAAACAAAATCATATGTATATGTCTAACAAAAAAAATGTAAACAAACATCAAAGAAATTTTAAAAAGTAGCTCACGTGCGCGTCTTTTGAAGATACAACAAGGATGTTTATACAGGAGTTATGTAAGACAAGATATCAATATAAATACAAACACTATGTGGGTCCAACACGAGAGCATCGTCTTATCTAAATCCATTGCTCGTGAATCCTCAAAGTATACCGCTCTTTGACGACTTATATGAATATAAAGTTTTTATTTTCTGTCAACGAATATTATTACATGTTTCATAACATAGTATAGATACCGAGTGAAGACTTAGAAATTAGAATCATAAACTATCCACAGAATATATATGAATGTCATAAAAAGCAACTAAATGAACACAAATATAGTCACACTGATAAGAACCGCCTTCATTGTGTCTATGTGTTCGCGCATAAACGCTGATAACAAATGAAGTGCTCCAAAGAGACCCAGGAAGATTGAAAAGAGTGATAACAAATAAATAACCGTAATTATGTTTCCTAATTAAAACTGAGCGTGGCATTTCACATGCGATATAATGCTCAAGTTCGAAGTGTTACTATATATTTATATATACAGTCATATATATATACAGGCATATATGATATATTATATTTATATAGTTTATTATGCGCTGTTAACTGGTTAGATAAGAACATATTTTATTGATTTCAAATACGAGAAATCGAACTAAGAATTGTTGTCTATAGACAACAAGTAAAGTGTAATTCAAAAAGAAGAACTAAAAAATCAACAAAGAATATTCTATAAAGGTATTCAATAAAGTATGTATACGCTTTGCTTATAATACAAAGTTTTAAAATACCAAAATTTTTGAACAAAATAGAGAATATTTTTGGTATAATAATATAATTTTGTTGTTATTCTATAGTTGCAATACTCACTAAGTCTACTTACTCATATTGGCGAATATACACTTAAGGACTTACGATCTTTGTCACCAGCCAACAGCCAATAAGGCATATGTCAAAGTACTATTCTTTCACTTTAAATCCATATTTAAAAAAAAAAGTATGACTTAGGATTCCTCGAACTTTCACATAGTCGCCATGATCAATAGAAAGGATGTTAATGTTGACGAGGGTTACCTAGTTCAATCGTAATAGCGATACATTTATTCCTGAGCTGATCGAGCCAACACGGCGACGAAAAGAGAGAGGAGAGATGAAATTTGGGGAGACCCGGAGAAGAGGAGCAAGTTGTGTTTTTTTGTAAAACTAATCACAATAAATATGTGGGTTAAGGTGATGATTATGAAGAGCAAATTGATGTTGTAGTTACATGTGTTTTGCAGTTCGTGATAGTATGGCAAACACCTAACATTATTAAATTGTGATCTTTGAGTGTGATGTAATTATTTTAGACTGAATCCAATTGAATTCACCTTATATTAAAACAAAATTATAGCATTTACAGATGAAAATATTTTTAAATTTAAAATGATTTTCATGTCTATCTATCTACTATATTCCTTTCAACTCCATTTTGATGCCGCATAACTGAGATCTATCGCATTTAACACACCAGTTGTCATTATGTCTTTGAATTGCGCGCAGCCGCTAGACGTCTTTCTTAAAACACACACACAAACCACTTGGAACACTCGAATAACACGTGAACCCTTTTAATGTTTTTTGTGTGCATTTAAATTCTCTCTAACACATAATTATGTGCATTGAGCTAAAACTGTCTTCACACAAATATATACATTGCAACTCGTATGTATACGACGCGGCGTGTTAAGCGTATCTGTCAAAATAGTATGCGCCACCATCGCCGCCGCCGCCATCGAGCCTTCTAAGCTCATACAACGGCGACGCGCTACATCACGCTTAGACCACAAATGCGCGCATCTTTATACATACAGAACGCAGAATCTCGCCATAGTGCGACTGTAATGGAATGGCAATAATCATAAAGTATATTATTAAAACCATGAAATAACGTGTTGAGTTCGCTTTGATCTTAAAGTGCAGGATGCAAATAATACAAACAACATAATTTGAAATAATATATAAACATAAATATATATATAGCAAAGTACACTTTTTTGTATAAAGACAAGCGGGCATGTGCGAATAAAACGTATTATAAAAGCGATAAAAACAACACATATCACGAACGTTAAATCCCGAGAAGTTATTACATGGCTTTGAGTATATATGCAAATGCATGGGTTATTATTGAAGTGCATTTATGCACGCACTTGTGCAAATGTATGCGTGCGTATATATACATGTGTGCAATAATATATATAATATATTATAACTATAAACGCATGCTTTTATGGTGGATTAACTTTATTTATTCCGGAACGTATGCGAGTGTATATAACATATAATTATAAAATATATTATTTTATATAAAAATAAACTACATCGCAGAGCTAAAACTAAATAATTATAATTTTGTGCACAATATATATATTAGAATTAAATTGCTTTTGACAGCATTTCAAAATTCTGAAAATAAACTTGATTTATTGAAATTCATGATTCGTCCCCAAACGAAACTGAGGATGCGCAGCGGTTTGCGGACTACTTATTCGTAAAATATTCATACATATATGAATGAGTAAGTTTATACGTGTGTGAATCATTATATATTTCAAAACTCATTCTCGTGGCGCACATAAATGCACTTAGCCACGCTATTTTTTATTTTGCATTATAAAAATGCATAATTTATCAATAAAATGTGCATATCTCTGTGCCGATAATAAAAAAAAAACAAGAAAATCCTTTAACTTTGCCGTTGCATACAAATGCAGCAGAACTCTTCAAATTGGTTTCGTTTATTTTTCTCACTCTCAAACGCGCAAGCACACACGAAGCGTTGTCTTCTCTTCTTTGCTTTGCTCGGGCTCACGCGCGCGCATCTCATCAGTTCTTAATGATAGCGTGCGCATGCGGATTAATTAAAAATATTTGTAATTTATGCACGAAAAGTGTCGGCGTTTTTGAACGGCGGCGCTGTGGAATACACACATACACACTCACATATACGAATTTACACACAGATATGTATTATTATTATTATTATGTTTCTTTGAACCGCAAAAGCTCGATCGTGCCGCACACACACACATCAAATGCATAAACACTATATTTATTTTAAACGAGTTCTGCGAGCGAGCACACAGTTTATTCAACGCAAGTGCGCACGATCGCGAACATCAGGGTTTAGTTCTTTGTAGGTAGAAGAAGTATTATAAGTTATTTTATAAATATTCTTGCGAGAGTATATATATATATTTACACGTGTTTTATAAGCAGAAAATTAGAGACAAACATGATTCAAAATGTTGAGTTATTAAGAAGTATGAATAAAAAATCGTTTGCTTAAATCCATAGAATATAACTAAATTCTTCTATTTGCATAAATAAAAATAAATGCTTTTGCTGCTGCTAGTCGAAATAAGTATGTTTGCCTATTTATTTGGAAATTATATAGTTTGTTCCAACTTTTCAGTTTTAATGTCATCAAGACTCTACAAGAGCAGATTTCCAGTGTGGTTTTTCTGCAAGCGCGCTTTAAGTTTTTCGCGATAACTTATGATAATATTTTAAATGCTTTCTGATGCAACTGATGTTTGGGCTTGTTGTCCCTCTTCTTCAACTTTGGATAGAAACTATAATTTGCTAAAACTATCAACTTTTATCAATATTTTATTACTTATTAATTAGTGTATTTGTAATTAAATCGACAAAGTTATTTTAAAGACAAAGTTATTGATATTTCAAATACTATATTATAAAAACTTAACAACTTTAAAATAGTTGTTCTTCACTCTCCCGTTTTCATTCCGCTTATCTTTTCTCATATTTCGCATTAAATATATTATTTTAATCTCATTGAGATTAGCTGTGGCGTGGGGGAATATTGCAAGTGGCTATTTTAAATTTTTATTTTACCGTGCACTGTGAGATGCTCATTTGCGAAAAGCCGGTGAAACGAATCGTATGAAGCCATTTTTTTATGTCCCACTTTAGTGACTTGCCAAACTCAAAAATTGGTCTTTAAGCGATTCCGCAAGGACCGAGCATAATAGCTTCAAATATTTTTATTGGTGACGGGATTCTTATTGCTATCTTACTTTTTACTTGACCTATGAAGTGACCGAAGTGTTGTTCGAATGTAGCACTTTAAATCAGTATGTTCCTCTTGCTATTAATAGCCTATTTCTGAAAAAGGTCATTGATTTGAAATAACGGAACAGTAATGTCATCATTTAACATATACACACGCACCCTGTATAGAACAATAAGTGTATGATGACGTTGATGATGCACGATTCCGAATATAAATAGCAAGATAGATATCGGTGCATAGATATCTCAAAAATATGCGCATTTGCCCTGCAAAGTTGTTAGAGTCGCGTCAGAGCAAATTAAGACTCCAAACCATCGGGGATGTGTTGTTAGTGTTAGAGCACACTAGCTCCAATAGTAGTAGCACAGCACAAACAGCACATTAGCATCACCTGACCACTCGTGTGAACCCGTAATGGTGAATGAATCCGGTGTGCGGCATCGCACAATGGCCCTATGTCGCACAAGGGATTACAGGATCCAATGATGATGATGAAGTCCTGGACTCATCAAACAAAAATGTTATTGGAACATTATGGATAACTTCAATCAGCCGTTCACTCACATAAGGAGCTATTCCAAACACTCAAATATATTTATCTTTGTCGCGGATCTTACGTGCTTTTAAAAAATACACTGTAAAATTTGATCACACCCTATATTTTTGCAGTACGTGTTTTCGCAGTGCATGTATCTTAATATCTTATTTATATATATTATATGCTGTATCGATTAAATATACAATATACTAAATCTAAATTAAGATTTACTTGTCGCATATAGTTTTGAATATGGTTTGCAATGCTACAACATCAGCGTTGCATATCGCGTATATAGAATGGAGCAGTGTATCCTTTAGTTTCATTCTACAAATCTGCAGGCCTGTATAGGATTGCAGTTAAAAGAGTTTAAAAGGTCCTCGTATATATTACTAACGTACACTGAGCAACCCGTTCTGTCTTCGATTGTGGAGCCGTCAGTATAACCGCATATGATGCTTTTCGGATATCCATTAATTTTTGCTTTAACGCCCACGAGAAGTTGTTTAATACCGTAATTTCCAGTGAAATGGTTGGCTGTATGATTGCTACTACTGAACCGCTAAACATCATGTATAGTTTAATTCGCTGAGACACTCTCGTAACTGACTGTTGAGACTCTGGATTGACTTTGTGTAGAATTTATTTACTACCAATTCTAAGCGAAGATCCTATAGAGATGTATGTCGTATGCGTGTCGTCCGAATAAGTCCTGGGCAAATACGGAGAGCCCGCCATTTAATTCTTTGGTGTTTAGGCATTTGTGACAAGCCTACTTCATTTTCTTTTGAAAGTTCTTCAATGAAGCTGCCACAGACATTTAGAACGAATGTAATACACAGGTAGCAAAAGAATTGTGTCTAAACTAACTATAGGTGAGAACAACATAGAACATTATATTTTTTGGTAAAAAGTACGAATTTTGACTTTTATCTATCTATCTATCTTTTATCTATAATCGGAAGGCGCGTATTATAATTTCAAACGGAATAGCATCCAGACCGGAGTAGTGTCGTTGCAGATGAGGAAAGGAAAGTCTAGTATGTCTAGTCTGATTCCTCATCATGTGGACCTTCTTTGGTTGTTACTTTCAGTGGTGCGAGTAAGATTTTCGGGAATCCTGACTGCAACGGAGAATAAGGCTCATGAAATGTTCGTATTTATCCTATAATGGTAATCTCGTGTTTATTTCTTCAAACCCTCTGATTATTTGATTTTCGAATTGGTCCTAAATTATCAATTAATTATTATAATTGTTAGATTGTACACGATAGTGCGAAATTCCGGTACAAATATTTTCCAAAGCGAAGCACGATAACGATGGGTGTGATCTTACTGACAATTCAAAGCTCAAATTTAGATTTGATGAAAATATTGATAAATCAATATTATGATACTTCCAGTATTCAAGTTCGTCCCCTCTGTTGACCGTGAGAATTAAATTTCCCCAATATCAGCTTTAGTTCCTTTGCCTGGTTGAGGAGTACTATTTGGTAGAGGTACATGCAGATGATGGATAACGAGTATGGTTTTCTAGCTCTATACTACACTACACTACACTACACTACTATACTACTGTCGTGATATTTGGAATAATTTTAGTGACCACAAAATGTCTACTCGCATAGTTTCGTCCTCCGACATAAATATGTTACATAATGTGGCCATTAAGAAGGTTTCATCAGACCATCAAGAGCATTTGCGACCAAGTACCGACTATTTTCTGCAAGGCGCTTATGTTTTCCGTTTATTCATGCTACCTAATTTGTGAATCCACTGTTCACAATACACAATTTATTGGTACAGTACACTTTGCACCATGAATATTACCTAGAACAGATTACAGTCCATTCGGATCAAATTAGAAATACATGTTCAAAAACAAATATGCAAGTAAACATTTCCATATTTTTTTTGATAAATTAGAATAAATATAGGATTTTATGATATTTTGTTGAAAAATAGGATGTGTGAGTGTGACCCAGTGTTCTGATCCTGAAAATATTCACCAACGAATTTTTTCCATCTTGCACTAGGAGTACTCCGCATGAACATCTGAAAAGCTTTAAATTGTATAGTAAAATAATACACATTTTTGTATATCGACTTCCGATTAAACGAAGTGACACAACCCGAGGTCACAACACCCACGCAGAATATCAGCTTTTGTCCTTATATAGCATATAGAGCATTTATAGAAACTGTATAATAATAATAACGTCAATTCGGCGCCACAGAAAAGTTTACTCCATTTACGCCATGGATAAATATGTCGTTGAGTTTTTCGATCACTTGTCGAGTAATCCGGCGGCTATGACACCCCAGTCGGTTCTTGATCCCTATTTATACTATTGTCGCTGTAAATGCAGATATATTTATACGAACATTGGAACATATAGTACCATATTATACGTGTGTAATCGTATTCAAACAAACACACACATACAGATACACAATCATTTTATTTTGTATATATAGTATAGTTTTAAACATTACACCGAAAATGGACGGAAGAACCCCTATGCGTAAAAGTCGGTAATGTGAATTTATGATTTTTGTGGGGTAGACTTTCAATAACATTTTCCTCGACAAAGTTGTGTGTAACAAAACTTTATCCACGTAATGCAGTTAGTTCGGCGCACATTCAAACGTATTATATGTGTATTTATACTATATACTATATACACTTATATAATGTTTGTAGAATATGCATGGTATGTGTATGTTTGCATAAATGTATGTGTGTTTATATTCTAGAATGAACGCGGGCGCGCCGATATCTCTTTGTCCCTTGCGTATTCAACGATTCTGAATGTCGACGTTGACTGCTAATACAAGCCGGCATCCATCCCCGTAGGTCGCGAACATACAAACACATACACACATAAGCACGGAGTATACCGTGCGCGCACCGTTCAAAGAATTCGATATTCCTTTGTATATCTTATTCGTCTATATAAACGTATAAATATACATTTATTTCGTATATATATAAGGTAAAAATAGAAAAAATGCGCGCATGCACATTCAAGAATCTCTGATGTGTATCTCGCGCGAGCGCGCTAATGTATAATGTTTATTAGTTTATCTTTGTCGGTTAAAACTAAAAGTTAATAAACCTGCGCGAGACGGCCGTGCAACCGCAAACGTTACTTAGTATATCGCTTTTATATGGACGAATTCTGTACTCGTGTATGTGTATGTGTGTGTACTCAAAAATAGTTTTCTTATTTTTGATAGTATACACAAACAATATAGGCAGACAGACAGAGAATGGGTGGTTTTATAGCCGGCCATATAGTCAGTGTTTATCTATAATATCGTACCGTATATATATGTAGATGTTTTAACCCAGCACTTTTATACTTATTCTTATATAAATTATAGATAGTATGTGTGTATGAGCGCGTGTCGCAAGCACATTAAATGCGTTAAGAGTAGAAACGCACCCACTGTACAGCACATTAATGTCAAACGACAATATTGATTTCATTATTAATTTCGTTTTAATGAGGAGGCTTCCTCCTGGTGTCATGATGTTTGCAATATACTATGCATATACCCACGCCAATGTTATAAACGGGGGTGGAATTACTGCGTTCTTCCTGCTAAACCGCCCTGTCGCGCCGTGCTGCAGTAAATATATAAAGATTGTATCTTGTGCGTGAGCAAGCGTTAAAAAGGGGTTAAACGGAGCGGACGTCATGTCGCACCTATATATAGATTGCGTAATGCATTGACAAGTGTGGGCGACATCACAGAAGGCTGCACTGAAAATTGAAAGTAAACTCTCGGTTTTCTAAAATACAGACACTTCAAACGGTATACAGTTTTGTTTGATCTGTCTTTGTCTATATTTTGCGACGAATACTATACGCATATATACGATATAATACTTGAATTTAAATATACATATTTATATCAATCCATCAGAGAATGCATGCGTGTTCATATCATTATTTGTGAAAAGCAGGAATGAAGTTAAAGTAATTCTTAAATTTGGTGAAGAATTACATTTAATAAGTTGAACAGTTTCTCAATTCATAGGTTCCTTTAATACCTTGGGTAGCATATAGGGTTATTGTACAATTAATGTTCTATACAGGGTACGTGTGTATATGTACATTTATGGCATCATTGTCCCGTTATTACAAATCAATAATCTATTTCAGGTATAGGCTATAAATAGTAAGAGTAACCTACTGATTTAAAGTGCTGTGTTTTTCGAAAAGCTTCGTTCGGTCTACCGGGAATCAAACTTGAGATCTACGTCGCCTTATCCCACTCGGCTACATCGTCGGTCAACAGAACAATTTTAGTGCAATATAATTTGAAATGAAACTTTACCAAGTGAATATTTTGTAGTTAATAGATTTTAATCATTTATTTTTTTTAATAATAATACAATGCAGAACAAGTTATTAGCGTATTGCTGGAAAGAACTTACACTGAGAAACAAATTGTATAGTACAAAATTATGTTTTTTTACAGTAAACTTGTAAATGCAAGAGATTTAAGAAATGTATTTGCTAACCATATATAGCCATAGCCGAGTCGGTTAACGCGTTTGCTGGCTCATGGAAGGACGCCGGTTCGATTCCGGCACGGCAGACCGAAGTGAGTACTTTAAATTAGTATGTTCCTCTTGCTCCTTATTAATAGCCTATTTCTGAAATAGGTATGATGGTGTTGATGATTGACGATTCCGAATATAAATAGCAAGATAGATCTCGCTGCATGGAGATATCTCAAAAATAGAGTGCTGCATCGCACACTGGCCCTATGTCTCACAAGGGATTACAGGATCTAATAAGAGATTTATTCGAAAAATTTAAGGAATTTTGCGCTTTAAGGGGCAATGTAGGATCCTACAAAAATGTGACGATAAGTGGCCATATCTTGTAAAATGGCTAATTAAACCTTTCCATTTATAAACTCGTTTCCAGTTACAATGTACTTAAATTTTGTTTTTAAATCATATTAATATATAAATGTTTTATACAGGGATAGAAAAAACTAATAAAATTTGTCATAAATCAAGAAAATAACCTATCAATTTGGCGCCAACCGAAAATTTGCCTGATTTAAATTTTTTTGATTTTAGTAATAATAATTAAACAATGATTTGAAAGGAAGAAATGCTTTCTTGACAATAATATGCTTAAATAACACCAGAAAATGTATTGAAAATTAGTAAATAAAATATATAGGAATATCTTGAAAAAAGTTCTTAAAATACAAATTCTAAAAAAAATCTTCATTTTTAATATGTGATAATTTTTTTTTCTTTCTTCTACTATAAAACTAAGAAGCAGATAAAATAGTTTATGCCCAGGAACATATTTTGGGCAATTCCTACCTTGAATTCTAATTTTGAAATATTTTCTTGTCTTTGGAATACATTTTGTATACGGGCTTCTAGTTTCATTTTTGCAATCCTGTTTTACCAAGTTTTAAAACACGTTTTGGTGATATTTGTTTACCATACCTAAGAATGTTATGAATAATAAACCATGATTTCTTTTGGCGGACCAAATGCTATAGACTTATTAGCATTCGCATTTTAAAGCCAAAATCTTCGTCATTACAGTAGCTTCCAGATTCTGAATTGTTTAAATTATAAAATTATTTGAGCTAGATGATATTTACATAATATACATTCTCATGCGCTTACATGTCATAATGCTGTAAATAATAGTACTATTTCAGAATCAAATGTTCCATTTATTAAGAAAAGTGTTTCCACGACCTTAAATAAACAATCAACTTGACATAAAACTATCAGAATTTCTAAATTCCATAATATATAATGATTTATCCAAATCAGTTGTATTTAATTTTTATGCTGATTACTCAAAAAACTCAATTCAACAATATTTTTCAGGTGTATATTACACTCAATCTAATTGACTTTCTATCCATAAACGTTTCACATCAATCATTCAATCCAGATAATCTGTATTACACGACTCAGAGAGCCAACAGATTACCCCCTATTTGTCAACATTCACAACAATTGAGTACAGACTTCAGCCTTTTTTCTAACAACCGATGAGTATATCACGTTCAAATGATATTATCGCCAGATTGCAAACACGTTTTTTTTGTGTAAGACATATATACAGCACACACACACATACTTCATTCCGGCTCTTTGATTCCATTAATAATAATAAATCTTCTTTGCAAATTTCTGTGCGCCTATCCATATAAAATACCCTTTTTACATGAGTTTATTTCTATATGTGTATCAAATAATATGACACAGAAGAAACTCAACCAACGGCCAAACATTTCACAAAATAAAACCAAATAAAAAAAATAAATTAAATCCATTGAGCAAAAACTTACAAAGAACTGCCGAAAGAACTGCAATAAGCAAAATAGCCATATATTCGGTAGACATGTTGCGACCGTGTGCGCTTGTATAGGGTGTCCTATAGTAATTCTGTCTCTGTCGTTCAGCTGCGCATAAAGTCCACAGCAGCAGCAGTGATCTCTCGTCCGTAATTTGCAGTATCACACTCACACATGCAGCACTTTTAACCCTCGTTGAGACTGTACCAAGTGCTTTGCTATTGCGTATCCATTGTGTTCGCGCGCGAGTTTATATGCCTGGTATATATATATATATATATATATATTTATGCTTTTGTCTCGATAGCACTTTCAATTTTTATATATTTTTATTATTAGTTTTAACCGATGCACTACACAAAGAGTTCAATATTGTTGCAGTCAATAATACTGTCTATGCACATAATTTAATTAGTAGTTTCGTACTAATTGGACGACAATCTTATGCCATGTCGTCTTGCCAATCAGGCAGGCAACAAAAACATTGCCCGTGGCTTCAGTTTATTGTCGGCACGGCAGTAAGTTTTGTAATTTACACTTCGCGTGAATAATGAGAACAATAATGAATTAAATGTATTATGTCTGCGGATTTCGTAACATTTGTCAGAGCATAAGACAAGATACAAGATTATTGGAAAGTGTAGGCAAGAACTTTCAGTAAAACTATATGATTTATGAATGAATAAATTACGGATACTATATGTATGGGTACACGCGCGTGTGAAGACTTATTTACCGAAAACGTCTGAGTTTACCGACGAACCGAACACGACTGCCGAAAAACGCGAATGATCCGAGCAGCTCGGTTGGAAGTCGTCGTAACGTCGGGTTTATGCTATTTTGCACTCGGGTCGACTGGGCCGGCCGGCACGCGAGTTCTCTTCGGATGATGTTGATGTACGTTTGCCGTTGCGCAGCCCGTCGCATGCTCCTTCAGAACTTAGAATCAAAATACAAACGCGAAGAGAAGCAAAAAAGCGCAGACATGGTTCGAGTTCGAGTGTATTGTGGTGTGTATATGTTGGTTATCGTACACTGACGATTATTATTATGTGTTTGTACTTTTGTAGATGTTAGGCCCGTAATAATAAACTATAATAAAATTATATAATGATAGAAGATATTATTCACAAAAAGTTATATTTCTTTTAGCGAACGAATTGAAAATAATTATTGAAATATAGAATATCCGAAATGTGATATTGATGATGTCAACTAAACACAGGAAATCCGAACATAACATGTCGTGATAATTCACAACAAGCGCGGAAAATTAGCTATTGTCTGAGCATAATGTACATTTAAGAGAAAAGACAAAGTTGCTTATGAAATGCCTGTATTTTGCCCTCAAAACATACACAAAAAATGTTATCCAAAAACCCTATATACGAATTCGATTTGAATAAATTGTTTTCAAAGTAGAGATGTACCCTTAGTAGGACATAGGAGGTATGTTATAATGGAAATAAATTAAATGAATTTAGCATATAATAAGTCAATCATCACATTTTTACCCTATCAAACTTTTGAGGAGCTTTAAAGTTTATTAAGATCCTTATATAAACATCCCAAACACTACAGATGACCGACTCTACATAGAATATGGAACAGCTCAAATTCTAATATAAATATTTTTTTAAAATAAGGAAAAATAACCCTTGGGAATGGCAGATAGAGTGAAGTTTAATATGTAAAAGTTTCATTCTCTTTGTTAACTAATCTGTCGTTTGAATCGCGCAAGTATGATTTTTCATTATTTATTTCATTTCATTAAGTTCAACTAAAGTGTTTTATGTGTAAATATTTTTTTAGTAGGATTTATGTCGGATCTCTCATTGGATCCTGTAATCCCTTGTGGGACATAGAGCCAGTGTGCAATGCCGCGCACCGGATTCATTGAGCATTTACACGACTGGTCAGGTCATGCTAATGTGCTGTTTGTGCTGTAATATTGGAGCTACTCTACTCTAACACTCACAACACATCCTCGATGGTTATGAGTCTTAATTTGCCCACACGCGACTCTAACAAGGCAAATGTGCATATTTTTGAGATATATCCATGCAATGAGATCTAACTAGTTATTTATATAAGGAATCAAGGAATTGTCAACGCCATTATTCACTTATTGTCCAATACAGGGTGCGTGTGTATATGTTAATTGATGGAAATAATGTTTCGTTTTTCTAAATCAATAACCAATTGCAGAAATATGCTATATGTCTAAGGTTTACGCACTCCTTTAGTTTATTTAAATGCTACCACAAATATTTGGCACAAAAACATGTTTATGTGATTGGCCACCCACCGTATGCACCAATAAAGGCGTCCGTATTCTGGTGAATGACCTTGAAAACTCATTACAATCACTTTTGAATCGATGTCAACGTTGTATCGACTCGGAAAGTTGACTACTTTAAAATAAACAGTTATAATATTTGAAACATATCAAGCCATTTATTTTTTATTACAAATGTCTTAGGAGAATTAGTTCGCTCTGTGTATATTAGTAAAATAAAAAAACAAACAACATTTATTTTGGTACTCAAATATTTTTATCTGCACCCATTAATTTATTTTGTTTCTCAAATGTTCTTATCGGCAACCATTTACATTTTGTACGAACTATAAATATTTTAAAAAAAGCATTTTAAAAAAAAAAACATGTTTGACGAGTAGTGAAATGATTCCCAAATCGTTTGATATTAAAAATTTATTGTCCTAAAGTATTACGGCATTTTCTACCAGTAGACTTTTAAAAAAATTAAAAAGTGTAGTGCATTTAATGTATAGGTCGGTATATTTTATATATTTGTATTTAATACAAAATTGAATTTAAAAATGTTATTTTTTTTATGTTTTTATTTGAAATGGATTCAAAAAATTGCCAATCAGAAAATAGTGTAAATAAATATAATATTTTTAACTAAATATGTGATATTATTTAATTTTTAAAAAATCGGCTAAGCTTTTTTAGCTGCTAGACGCCGCAGCTGTTTTTTTAGGCTAAGTCGGACGCCATGTATAAATAACAACATTTCAATGAGGAGAATTTTCCTCAATTGATAAGTAAATACCAATGTCACATAAAAAACAAATAAACATAAAGACAAGGGTCACAAAGGTCAACTATTTATTTAAGTGAAATATGTAAAATGTGCATTTTCAAACTTGGTAACCATGGTGAAGATGATACAGCGAAGATGACGTGTTGTGGGCAATATCGTGACAAGAATACGACAGATCATGCATTCGTTTGACAAGAACATACACGGCGATTTTTGTATTAAATAATTTTTTGAGGGTGAATTGGAACGCGAGCTAGTATGGCCCTTCTCAAAAAAAAAAAAAAAAATGGGCCCTTGGATACCATATATTAAATGAGAAAATATGAACCGTGTTTTTTGCGGATAAAGATAATTTTTGGGAAAATTCTAACATCAACAAACTCATCCAGCGGTCGTGTGAGCTCCTTTCTGTAAACATTGATTTAGAATTTTAAATATATCGATGGCTTTATTATAATCTGCGCATGCTTCGGAGATGCAAGGCAATTATTGATAATGGAGGCGACTAAATATGATTCTAAACCTAAACCCTATGTAGTTAACAGATTTCGGGAAAACATCTAGCCATTGATGACATGCAATAATACGAGAAGTCGGTGGTTAAATAATTTTCTGTGCCCAATAGATAAAAAAATACACAAAAAGACAATGATAATATTAAAGAAATATAATATATAAAGAAATATCAGCTTACCTTGATCTAAGAGATCACACGTGTGCGCGCGCTCCCGTGCACCATAGCGCGGCTCACCAATGAAAAACAGCCGCAAAAAGCTACAGTCGGAGGAAAACAAAATAAATTTTGATTAAATTTTTATTGTTTTTTTTTTTTGCTGTGGTTTGTTTGTTTTAAATTTCTGGTTTTTGTCCATTTCATACAGTGAAAATAAACCTAAATCCTACGCATAATATACAATAGTATTTCCTTTTGTTTTCTTTATTGTTTTAATCATAGTTTTTCTTTAATGAGCAAATTTTTGCATGTGTGTTTTGGTCACTAGGCAAATGAAAAAAACTACACTTTTGTTTGTTTTTTTTTATTTTAGTAAAAATAAAACTTGCAATCTTGAGTTTTTTTGAAAGGAAGTACACAATTATTGACTACTCCAACAAACGTACACAACACGAATCTAAAACAACAGATGAAACATAACTATTATCATCCCCGTTTACCGGCCGGTCGCGCTCTGATTACATACACACTACCATACACATAAACAAGGGTTGATTTTCGTTCGTTTGTTTGAGTTTTCTTTTTAATCAATTTTTCTTTTGTTTTTTGTTTCGGTTTAAATGGAATTTGCGTACCTTTTTCTATAAATTATGTGGTTATTTACTGTTTGTAACTTTTACAACTCGCCGAGATTTAGAGTTTGGTGGTGTTGTGTGCAAATGACAGAGAGAGATAGAAAGACAGAATGAAGATCGATTGTCTGCGGCCAACATGCCTACTTGCCGAGTCCGACCTTTTTCGCTTCCACTTCGTAGATAAGCAGACGCCACATTTTGACAACAAACACCTCAGCCTCTTCGTCCAGGACCTATGAAGAAGAAACAAAAAAAGAAAACATTGAATTTATAGAAATTATAAATGTAGAATGGTCTGCAAGAACATACCATTTGAACATCATCCAGAATACCCTGCGGTGTACTGCCGGCCAACACCTTCGAACAGATAAAGTCAACCAGTGTGGGTTCCGGCTCGCCAATGTACTCGATGATTTTCTTATTGATCCACGGACGAATTTTCTTTTCCATTAACTGATTATCGATTTCGGTCCAGTCCAGTTTGTAGTTGAACAGATCGGATTTGGCCGTTGGAATTTTATCAATAATACTCTTGATGTGGCGACGCTTCTCTTCTTGACTACGGGCGGCCTCATCTTTTTTAATAGTCTCATCGGACTTACCGTCTTTTTTCTTTGACGATATTTTTTGGGCTGCCTTCTGCGAGGCCTCATCGTAATCTATAAACAGACAATAACAATAATATAATGCTGATTGGTAATTCAGCTGATAGAATTTCACTTACCCAGAGGAACCAGCTTCCGTTTCTTGGGACCATTAACATCTTCGGTCTCGTCATCATCGTTAAATATATCCTTTACTTCCAGTTTCTTCTTCTTAGCATTTCCACCAATATTCAGACTTATCAGTGGAGCAGCCATTGGTGGGGTCTGATGCCGATCTGGCAAAGAAATGTGGTTGTTTATAGGACTTCCCGAACCGTTTGAATGCAACGAATTACGAGAATCTTCGTCCACCTGGAAATTATTCTGATTTCCGTCACGAGACTCAGAACCACGATTGGAGATGTCATCATTGTGATTATCCGGAGGTGGAGACATGATCTCTCCCCCACCACCACTGTCAAAGTGACCATCGTTGTCAGAATCTGAATCAATAGGTTCTGCATTCACAGCTGCCAGCTCCCGCGAAGCCTGAGCAACAACATGCCGATCTTTTTGTGCTCGTTCACGGTCTTTGACCTTCTGTCGTTCTGTGTCTCGTTCGCGTTCACGTTCGAGTTCCATTTCACGTTGTTTTGCTTGCTCAAGGTTTACATCGATCAGAATTTTTGGTCTATACAAATCTTCTCGTTCTTTTCTAAGTCTCTCGAATTCTTGTGTTGGATTTTCAAATTCACCACTAAATATCTTTGCTTTAAGATCTTCAAGCTCTTCCTGCTCTTTATTTCTATCCTTTGCATCTTGATCAGCTTCACGTACGCGCTCAGCTAATCTTCGCTGGAGTTCACGACTCTTGTAGTACTTAGGATCATCGCGTTCATCATCATAATCTTCGAGGAACTCTTTCAGTCGCTTTGCTTCCTTCTCGCGCTCTTCCTCCTTGCTCATCTCTTTTTCCCTGTCCTTTTCGTACTCCTTGGTTTTCCGTTTCTCGCGTGTTTCCCAATTTCGCAATCGTTCCTGGTAAGCTTGCTCTTTTTCGTGTGCCTTTTTCTCGGCCTTCTTTCGTTCCCTTGACTCGTCCTCAATCTCTTTGTCACGCTGCATATCACGCGGAGCCTTCGAGATTTTATCATCTCGATCACGATCGCGATCTCTTTCACGTTCACGGTCTCGCTCACGTTCACGATCTCGCTCTCGTTCGCGTTCACGTTCCCGTTCACGTTCGCGCTCCTTTTCGCGCTCACGTTCCTTTTCCCGTTCTCGCTCGCGCTCCCTCTCACGCTCACGTTCCCTCTCGCGATCTTTGTCTCGTGACCTTGATCTGCTGCGCCGTCTGGACTTCTTGTCTTTTTCTTTTTTAGGACTCGTCGATCTGACCTTGTCACGATCTTTCGTGTCTTCGCGCTTGCGGCGATCCTTCTCCTTTTCCTTCTCTTTTTCTTTTTTTTGCTCGTCAGCCTCAGCTGTTTTGCGAAACTTTCCAATTTCCCTATTTATAAGATCCCTTTTGTCCTCTTCAATTATCGTTCCCTGCAGTGTTTTACTGGACTTGGCCAGCTGTTGCTCTAAAATAACAAAAATATTATATACAACTATTTATGGAATTTTTAGTTCAATACCTTCTTGAATAGACTCATAGTTATCAATGTCGGCCTTGTACTCGCTCAACGCAAATGCAATGCTTGCCAATGCACGTTCATCGTCCTTCTTCTCCGTCTCCTCGTTTGATCTACTCAAACTACCTAGTTTTTTGGTCTCCTCCTCCTTGTAATTATCTAGCAATAGCTTATTCTTGGCATCCACCTTCGCCACAAGCTTCTTGCCTCCGACATTTAGGTCATGCAAAATTCGAACGGCACGAAGACCAGCAGTTGGACCGCTAAAATAATGAATACAAATACAAATTTAGATTCAAGCTATTAAATGATATTATTTGTATTTACTCATATTCACAGAAGCCAAACGTGGAAACACGCTTCCAGCTAACGACCGAACCGGCGGTTTGAAGAATTTGCTTGATCATATTGTCCGGTGCCCGTTCGCTGATGTTGCCAACGAACACAGTGATTATGGGTCCCTCGTATTGTGGCACAACATTCTCTGGCATAGGTCGAACGTACATTTGCGGCCTCTGATTAATGGTAGGACCAGCTCGATAGGTGGCCCTTGGCGGAGGCTGTGTCATTGACGGCAGGGTGGAGCTAGTGATTATCTATAATATACAATTATCGATTATATGAAACTCAACGCTATAAAAATGTGTTATAAAACATACCGGAGGTAGTATAGACGGCGTATACGGCATGCCGACTGGAGGTCGACCCGGGAAAGACATGTTATGTGTGTTCTCCGGTACTGTACGAACGATCGAATTATATAGGTTATGTTGACAACAACGAAACGTTCTCCATTGGTTCACTTGTATATTGCACAGACGATATCACTTATCTAAGCGACACACGGAACCGGCCAGTAAAATACTTACCGGCTTAGAAGCGTTAAAGTTCACACAAATAATTAACCCAAAAACGCTTCTGAAATAATGACGTGCATAAGCTTGGTTCTTGGAGGCGCACAGTCACACCGAAACAGCACCAGAACAGATTGTTGGCTGTCAAATTCGTTTGGTCACAATGTTATAAGGCAAATTAAACGAATTCCGAATGGTTTGTGGAAGTCACGATGTACGGATGATAAAAGTTTTGACAGCGATTTTTAATTTACACACATATTTTACATGAAATATGCTGTAAAAGTTGGTAAAAAGCCTATGTAAAATGTATGCGTTGTTCAAAACCGCACTCGTTGACTTAAGCAGCCATTTTGGTTTGGTGGTGAATATTGATTTGAATGACGTGAGAGGTGAAATTAGTTCCAAATTCACAATAATAATTATTTTAACTCAAATTATAATCATATATATTTAAATAAAATAATTAAAATTATTTTTATTTAATATGAATGTTTGGTAAAGTTGTAAACTAAAAATCAATCAAAATCATGTGGACATTCGTACAAGAGAATTTCGCACTAATCCAGTTTTGTTTTGTTTAAAGACAATGTATTTTCTATCAGTATATATATTCTTTTTAATTGATTTTCAATGTCAACGGCGCGGCGTAAAATATATATGGTAAATTGTTTTGTGTTTAAAATGCCATTCAGAATTAATAGCTTATAACGCAAAAGTCCTTACTTGAGATAATCGCGATTTAGCCACATCTAGAAATACACTTTATACATATACATATACATTTGTGTAAAAGCATCATGCGTGAATGTCAAAAAATGTGGAAAATCCACTGAACGAGATTGAATGTCTTTTGCGTAAAAATACTATTTTTTTTTTATTCGAAATATTCAGTGTCTCATGTATTTATTGTGTGGTATGAAAGTCGTCGGGGTGTGCCATGCCGCCATCTGAAACAGGAACCGGAATTATAGCGTGATACAGTAGCAGCCGATATTTTAAAAATATATTATTCGAATACGAAGAAAGCTTAATGAGAATAATTAAATTTAAAACACTTAATGTCAGCAGCCGTGCAAATGCGTTTTCCCATCAATTCCGCCATGCGTACAATACATAAATCTTTAGTAGCTTCGCAATCAGGATAGCGATTTTTTACATATTTTCCACACGGTAACTACTCAAATGAAGCTACTATTTACTATTGACTTCTTATCCATTCGCGTAGTTAGGGGTTTATTGTCTTCACGAAAAACTGCCATGTTTTGCTTGATTATAAGAGATCCATATATCATTAATTTTGGTATTAAAATCAGCAGTAATCTTACTGACGTATTTTTAATTTTGTTATCAACGTATCCCGTTATACGTTTTTCCATGTCATCAATACGTGATTCAATAGTCTTATTAAAATCACTAAACTGGAGCGATAGCTTGGCCAATTGTGTCTTCAACAGGTAGGAGGAAAGAGATGAAGAGAACGGGCTCTAGCTATCCATACTATACTTTTTCATCTCGGGATTCATTAATCATTAAAATACATTGACTAATTCGGATGATTATGCATAATTTAAAATGGAGTACTCTATGCCCTTAAATTGAATTATGTAACTTTACAACTTATTTTATTATATTTTAATAGTTTTTATTTCTTAGTCAAATCTATTGTGAATTGTTATACCGTTTATATAGACGATTCCGGCAAATTTGACAACATTGCGTAAACCGTAAACGTCATATGTTGTTTTATTGGATTTTATTAGAATCTCTGTAAATTTTCCAAAGAATTGCAGTTTTTTCTTCGCATCTTGATAAATTAGGAATAATTACTACGTAGTTTACATTATAATTTTGTATTTAAGTACAAATTAAAAAATAATATCAATGATGATGGCCCTTCGTCGTACTTTGATGGCTTCAGCAAAGTAAGTTAATTCTTAATTGCACGTTATCCCAATACGCACTTACAATAAACCGGCTCCTCTTCGGTTATATAAAAATCGTAATGCGTAATCTTAAATAAATTTCGACATTTTTATATATTACTGTGTATAAGAATGTTTTAATAATAATTTAATTGGTTTGAATTCCAAGGCTAAATGCCGGTTCTAGCATGTCAGTTGTCCGTGCCAAGCACACATTGCCCGATCTTCCATACGATTATGCAGCTCTAGAACCTATTATTTCGGCTGAAATTATGCAGGTAAGTCTAAAAGAATCTATTTTTGTTTACATGAAACCATAACGATAGTTATATATTTCTAAAGCTCCACCACAGCAAGCACCACCAGGCTTACGTGACCAACTACAACGCAGCCGAAGAACAGCTTCAGGACGCCATCAGCAAGAACGATGCCACCAAAATCATTGGGCTTGGCAATGCTTTAAAGTTCAACGGAGGTGGTCATTTGAACCACTCGATTTTCTGGAAAAATCTAACTCCCAAGAAGACGAACGCATCCGATGACCTAAAAAAAACTCTTACCGAAACTTTCGGCAGTTTTGAGGCATTCAAGAAGGAATTGAGCACTCAAACCATCGCTGTGCAGGGTTCCGGTTGGGGTTGGTTGGGTTACAACAAGAAAACTAAGTCTGTACAGATCGTAACGTGCGCCAACCAGGATCCCTTGGAGGCCACCACCGGTAAGCATATTTAATTGCTTTTCTTTAATTCGAACACATTAGTATTAATTTATTCAATTGCATTACTTTAGGTCTTGTTCCATTGTTGGGCATTGATGTATGGGAGCATGCATACTATATTCAGTACAAGAACGTTCGTCCCAGCTACGTTGAGGCCATCTTTGACATCATCAACTGGGAAGATGTGTCATCCCGATTAGCTGCCGCCAAATCCAACTAATGAAAAATAACTTAAGTTAAGCAAACAAAGCATTTAGTATTGAATACGTACTTTGTGAAAATTTAATAAACTTGTCATACATCTCTAATAAAAATATGTTTGAATTCTACCCATAGATACAATAGTACTGAAAATATGAGAAATCAAGTGTAATTCAAGCAAGGAAGCAAGAGTAACCCTGAAACTATCCAGTTAGGCTCGTATGCCGATATAACAAATTTTTGGTAAAAAAAGTTTATGTATTTTTGATCGCACAGAAAAGCTTAATTATAACACTCATTAAAGGCTTTTTCCGGCAATAAAACAGATTTTGGAATGTAGCCCTTTAAAATCAGTAAGATCTTCTTGATAGAGATATCTCCAAAATATGTGCATTTGCCCGGCAAAGTTTACGTTGTGTGTAGCACAGAAGTTCCACTAGGAGTAAATCAGTACAAAAGTACATTATTATGAATTGTCCAGTTTACCATTTCAATGAACCCTTTATGTCCAATAATGATAAATGGAACTGGAAAAGGTTTCTGAAGGTCCCATAATTTTTGTATCTAATAATATTTAGAAACATCTGTCTGTAAACGGTCCATCTGACTTTATATCCCGTATTGTCTAGTGGTTAGGATATCTGGCTCTCACCCAGAAGGCCCGGGTTCGATTCCCGGTACGGGAA
>JANSTU010020197.1:0-13605 GCA_027564075.1 Bolitophila hybrida
TATTATATATGCATATAATGTTCATATATAATTCACAATATATCATTGAATATACATATAAAATATCATAATACAGATGTATGTATAATATATATTTCAAATACCAAACCATATATACGATGTGTGTGTGTATGTGTGTCTGTCTGTTTCATTCAATTTTAACTATATATATTTTTATTATTAATATTATTATTATAATTAATTTAATAAATTGTATACGATATGACTATATAATGATGATGATATATGTTATGTTGTTGTGTTGATGAGTTTTGTGTGTGTGCGTGTTGTTGTTGTTTTTTGGGTGGTGTGCCTTACATATTTATTTGTTGTTTTCATGTTTGATGACAAAAATACAACTGAATTCTGGGCTGGTGGCAAAATATTGTTCGAAAATATAATGTTAATCACTAGGTTTTCTTTGTAGACTGGAAAGAGATTTGTATGTGTATATATTTGTGTGTATGTGTGATTTGAACCTGACTAGAGAGACGTAGAAAACGAATGTGTATTTATATATATTTTATAGAGTAGTTGTACACTCAATGATTTGATCTAAATAATTTAGTGTATATGTTCTAAACGATTGGTTTATTGTGGTTTGAATGATGGTTTCTATGCTCCTCGGATCCATTAGATTTGAACCCAGTGTACAGTGGTATGCATTGTATCTATATATTATGTTTGATCCGTTTGGTGTGTATGTATCTTCTCAGTGATTTAATTAAATTCAAATATATAATTATTTATATATAAATCATCATTCATTGAAATGAAATTTTGATATTTTTGGGGTTGTGAAAATGTGATTTCTTGTATTATGTACAATATGATTTCGTAAAAATTATGTAACCATAGAGTGATTGAACATTAACCGATATAAAATTATAAAACAATGTGTGTCTGTGTGTGTGTCATTTTGATGTATTGCTTTCTTCGTCAATGTTACTATTAAAATCTAAAATAAAGAAGAAGTTTTACGCGGTATTTGGTTGTGCCTCTCGCTGTGTTGCTGCTGTTGTGTTGTTTCGCGGTTCCAAATGTTTTAACACAAAACTTAAGGTAAAATTGGGGGAAAAGGGACTCGAACAAACAAAAACACGATAAACATTCATGAATATAATATTTACATAACCACGTTTTTTCTAACTAACTACGATCTAGGCATACAAGTGTTTTGTGTGTTTAATATAATTTGTATAATTTATAATATATATTATATAGTATTTTTTGTTTAGTTTTGTTTTCATCTAAATTTAATTACACATCAATCGCTATTAAATAATATGGAGTTGCTGGTTTATGTTTGTGTGTATAGTATAAGCAACTTTTTCGCGCCCTCCAAACAATATTTATTATTATTAGTTTTTTTATTTTTAGGTATATATTTGCAGGGTGACTAAATTAAAAGCGTATTTTGGTAGTTTCTTGCTTTTATTGTGTGTATGCGTGGGTGTGGATGTTTTGTAACATCAACAATTTAAATCTTATATACTTGTTTATTTAATTTACTTGATCATGTTTATAAACGATTGGTACGTTCTTACAAAAAATGTCTTCAAATGAATAACGGCCAAAAAAATACAATATTCAAGAAAGACTTTGTTAGGTAGGTAATAGGTGGAATAGAACTGTTTCTTCGTATAATATTGTATAGGCGATGTAGACAATGTGGAATAGATGGTGAATTCACAGTTCAACAATTTTAATATTAAGGAACGCATGATTTCAACAATCTAAAATGAGGAAATTCAAGAAAACTGTAGAGTCCAACTGGGTAAAACACCTGAGTAATGGTTCGAGCGCCAAATTACCGCTCAAATTATTTAATACTATTTTTTTGTAATGTTTCGACTATAGCAAAAATGCTCTAAATATGTATTTTTGTGTAATTTGTATATACGTTCCACTAATTTAGGTAATGAATTGTTTATAGATTCCATAAGTTTTTATTGTTTGTTTTCTATTTGAAACTGCTACAAAGCACAGTTTTCCTAGTGTAAGCCAATTTTATATTGCGTTTTTCTGAAAGCGTGATATGTGCAGATAGCCGTATGTTAAGCAAGTTATATATTTGAATACTGTATAAAAAAAACATCAACATATATTTCATAAATAAACTCGGCACAATAACAATATTATTAGAACAATTAGATAAAACGAGCCGAGCTGGGCAAACAATGCATTACAATAAAACAAAACCATGCCCAAAATTGTCTTCCAGAGTAACTCCTTTAAAAAACAGTATACAGTAAATCGTATAGGTTGCATTCGAAAGGTCATGCGAATTTTATTTTTATAATCTCTATTTTGTAAATATGATAAGCTGAGCTTGTTTTATAGTGCATTTTAAACAATTTGCGCATGCTTTGCTCAGTTTTACTCAATTTGTACAAATATATTGTCTTATACACAAATAATCATGATGCCCCGAAGCAATCGTTCATTCTTCGCGTTCATCCGGTCGATGACAAATGCGGGCTAGTGTTGACGAGAGCTTTTAAATCTCAACGTTCACATAAAACACCCCTAATATATTATCAAAAGTTTCCTGTACATTTTTCAGTTTTTTTTCTTTCTTAAAAACCGCGTTCCAATACCTACACGTTATTTTCTGCTAAATTGTATGTGTGTGTGTGTCTGTGTGTTTCTTAGTGTATGTAAAATATTTACGTTTGTCCGTACTTTCGAAAAATTTGAAGTGGTTTTTTCTGTTGTCCAGTACAAAAGTCCGCACAAAACCAACAAATTCGTAATACTTATTATCAAAAAATCCCTCAATAAAAACTAACTATTTAAAAAAGACAGTGTGCAACTATATATGCACTCACGCGCACGCGTTCCTCCCTCCCGTTTCTTGTATGTGTGTTTGTTTGTTTTTGCTGATGGTAACTATGGCGGTGGAAGTACACAGAGGTAATGCGGCTGCTAGGACAGTGTTTTTTTATATTTTTTTTTGTTGTGTAGTATGTACTGTAGTCTCTTTTGTCGGTCGGTATGAGCTGGCCGTATTCTTTTTATTTTACTCATCACTTAAAGTGCTGAGGCTGGCGCTGGATCAGGAGGTATTCAGCAGTTCGGATTCGGGTCGACGGTCGGTGGCCATTTGCAGTAGATTGGTGAACTCGATGTCAAGACTTTGACGAGCCTTTAATTAAATTCATTAAATTATTTATAATGTTGTTTAAATTTTTTTGAATTAAATATTTAGCTCACCTGAATGTTTTGCGTAGGAATTTGTAGGGCCAATGCCATTGCGTTGGCGTCAAAGCTTTCGTCCAAAGCAATTAGTGCTCCATGCACTCCGGACTCCAGAAGGTTGTTTCCGTATTCCTGGAAAAATATATTTTGGTTAACAAATATAGTTGTAATTATGAATAATTCTGAAATTCAGTATCAATTGTTAATCAGATAACAGCCTTCGACGATATAACTTTTCAGACAAACGATTTTTTACAAAATACGTAATTCGTTTAAATAGGCAACTCCGCAATTGGCTTTTCGAACAAGTTTAGTTTAATATTCCAATCAGCTAAACGATATTGAATTTACTTCAGACATATGTCAAGTAACATTCGGACAATTATTCATTTTACCTAATGCCAATTATTCAATTTAACTTTAGTGGCTTTTGTATTATAAATGTCTCCTATATATACCTATACTACTAAAATAACAAACCTTGCATCCAATGCTCGAGATCCAGCGAATGATTCGATCGTTGCTCCACACCAGCACATCAGCGATCGCATTCTCCGACGATTTGCGTCGTTCCTCCAGAGACGTACGGTCATAGTTGAGACGCTTTAAGCACGAAATACCATACTGCAAACTTGTTCGATGAAAACTGTCTACCATTTTCAGTTGACCGCGCAAATCCTTTTTCGTAAGATGATCCAACATTCTAGCGTCCACTAGACATTCCATGAACGTAGTACGGTATTGCGGTAGTCCCAGACTTGGCAACCAGTAGTTACCAATCCATTCGTGGTTCATGTCACCTATTTTTACTTTATTAATACATACACTCAAATAGATTTATTAAATTGTCTTACCAAAAGCAAGCGTCGTACGAGTGGTTTGCGGTGCCGATGGTGATGTCAGCGACACCATCTCCTGTATAGCCAGTCGCAGCTTGAGCCTGTGCAATGGATTACTGATACCGATCTCACGTTGAATTTCAGTATCGCTAAGCGCACTCATGATGGCTCCAGACTTGACGTTTGCTCGACAGGCGGCCACATACCAGGCTGGCATGCCAACCCACAATTCTAACCAGGCAACGATCGTCGGACCATTCCACAGAGCAAACGGTGTACCAGCCTTCATTGCCTCACCGAGTAGATCATGTCGATAGTCGTGCTCCTTCTTCTTCTGTCGTCCATAGTCTACGGACGACATTTTACCAGTTCGACCGCCAGATATGCTGACCGTATCATAGTTTGAGTCTATGTCACTGTTTGCAACCGATAGGCCACTCATCGACATCATGCTTGTCGATCCGTCCGGCATTGAGTCTTTGACTCCTTTAACCTACACAAATATATATAATAAATAAAAAAATAAATGAAATAGCACTCTAAAACACTAACCTTTTCCTTTTTACTAAAGAATCTACCCAGACTTGACTTGAGACCCTTCTTTTTCTGGGCTGCAGCGGCCGCATCACGGCTACTCGACGTTGGCGTCTGCAGCAGATTCATTGAGCCGCCCATCGTATTATAGTGACGCAACGATTCCTGACTTCCATGACGCGAGCTCAACGGTGATGGTCCATAGTTTGAATTGCCCACCCTGTAGGTAAAAAGGAAGAGAATTGGCGGGGTGGTTAGGAGATTACAAATATAACTGGCATGCGTAACTAAATGAATAACAAAATAAATGATTGTGCCCATTCGAAATGTTGTTTAAAAGTTATGTGTGGCATGTATGGCTGCTTGACACCAAATAATGGTGTTTATTTCATTTGGGAGATAATTCAAATAACCGTTAAATGAATATAAAGCAAACTACGATTAAAATCGAGTGTGAAAAGCTGTTGTTGGGAATGTGTGACTTATAATATTCAATTCTACTCAACAAAAATAAATATAAATAAAAACTATTTGTAATACATTTATTTGATTATCAAAAGTTTGTCTTAATATACAAAAAAGTATGCAAAAGTATAAAATTGAAAAAAAGAGAAACATAGGAACACGATTCGTGGTGCATGCGTTATAAAAGATATGTTGTTTTCGTTATGTGTTACATACATACATACATACATAAATATATTATGATATATGATTTGAGTTTGGTTGGCAGTTATCTGAAATACTTCGAAATCTTTTTGGATGTGTACACAATTAATCCACTTGAATGGGCAACTAGTAGAGTATATATATATAAAATATAGTAATATAATATAAATAACTAATAAAATAAATATAAATACTAGATAAGGCCAGGTAAAATCAATATTTTTCTAAATACATTAGGCTTGTCAAAATTAGTACATACAATATATTTTTTTTTTAATTTTAAATTCCAAATAAACAATTATTTTTTATCTATATCCAAGAGATTCTCAAAATCAATATAAAAAAATCTTTGACAAGCCTAATACCCTACAAAAACTATACAAATAATCCATAAAACAAAATATTTATATGGAAAAAACATTCGTCAGAAATACGACACCGACTTCGAACAGTGATGCAGTATGCCGAACCGAGGATCTCGTAATGCGTACGGAGACTGGCTGACCATCAGTACGGATGCATTCGTGTCGGCCGACATCACTGGCATATTCGAGATCATCGGATAGCTACAGCTGCGTTGCTTGCGATGCTCAAGACGCTGCAATTGCAACAAACACTGACTCTTGTGCAATCGATTGTGAAGCTTATGCAGTGTGGTCGGACGACGAGGTCGTGCAGCAGGCACGGTGGCCGGCATCACTTTGACCCTACTAGGCGCCGAATGAGCTCGACGCATCGTGGCATATAATCGTTTAGTGTCTAACCTATTATTATTGTGTTGGTGTGGGTGCTGGTGTTGTTGTTGGTGGTAGTGAGAGTTTATTGTGTGGTATAACCTTAGGTTGTTGTGTCCTTGGCTAGGCGGCAATCCCATTGAGCGTCTGGCAGCGTTTAAAATTTATCAGCCAAATATAAGTTTTAGATGCGAGCAAGAGTGCAATATAATTATAGTGTGCAAGCGCACATACTTAATTTAAATATATATTATAAATATATATTTTTTATATATATATATATATATATTGTGTGTATGTTGGTTGAACTTACCTTCGTAATTCCTCCTGACTGTTGGCAAGTGCCTGAGCCACGCGTTCCAGACGAATCGAACGTGCGGTCAGTGGAGACGCAGCTCCACCAGAACTTGAGTCTCCCAACGACATTCCGTGAAGTTCGTCACGTGATACATCGGCCGACATTGCAGGAAGATTAAGCTAAATAGAAATAAAACAAAAATAGATCTAGACTCTGTGGGAAATTTAAGGCGGAACTCATGAAGAACAAGGACGTTATTTGTGTGTATTCTGGAGATGGTGTGTTAGTCTTATAATGTATGCCAAGAAATAAAAAAATGCCGAGTTTATTTAAATATTGGTACGCCCTAACGATGATATATAGTTTACATCACCAAGAGGAAAATGACTGCGCATGCTCGTATATGCAAATTATCATAAATATATAATTTTAAAGCGGCAAGAAGCACAAGCAATTTTATTGAGGCAAAAATTAAAACCAACCAAAACGCTACAAATCACCTGGCTAGAAGGAAGAGATTCTGAGAGCTGGCCTGGACTAATGGAAGCCGCGTACTGATGAATATGAGCCGGTGACATTGAGGCTGGCGCCTACAAAGTTTCCTTATCAAAAATATGCTCGTGGAAAACTATATATTTAGCACTACTCAATATTACAGCTCGATGGTAAACAAATATGGAGAATTCGAAATTAGGTACTTTTCGTAATCAATGAACAACACACACATCCATCGGGGATTACGGGGTGTATTATTTTATTTTTATTTGGTGGAATTGGTTCTGAGGGAACAGGGATTGGAATTGGGTTTATAAAATACGATCGCACGGATATGTCAGAATATAAACCACTTACCGTATGATATTTATGTAAATAGTCTCGATTTGGACTATTTGGTGAACTTCGTCCACTTAACGTTGGACTCTGTCGTTCCAAGGAACGACCACGTGCAAGTAGATTCATGTGCTCCAAACTGCCAACACGTGACTCTAGTTCCTCGGCACGAGCCTCGGTCGATTGCTTCTCCTCTTGTATCAAGCGAATCTCATTGTTAATGGCATCCAGTTGTTCTTGCAGCATCATGGCAAGCGTTTGGGCATCTGTTTGACCACTGGGCGACAGCATCTCTGCCTGACTAAATATACTTTCGGCATCGTCACCGTCCACACAAACCGACACATCGAAGGCCTGCTGTGCGTTGGCTATGGCATGAGCCTGTTGCATTTTTCCCCATTCTTGTTCGGCAAGGCTCCTGGCGTACGCCTGTTCCTCCTCGAGGCGTTGTTTATTGCGACGTAATGAGTGTGCATCGAAGCTTGTGTGAGATGCACTACGTGAGAAATGCGACTGATCCTGTACATTGCTGGGCGACAGACTACGAGTCAACGCCTCCGTTTGCTGTATATTAAAGGCGATTTCCTGCTAACAAGGTGTTTTAGTTATGAATTGATTTTCACAAACGAAACGCGCGAAACATCGTACCTGTTGCAACATTTGTCGCTTGAAGTTCTCGATCTCAAGGCGAGTCTTGGACAGTTCCTTCATGATGTCACCTTTCTCCTGGTGCAGTTCTTCGGCAAGCTTGCGTGCTTTCTCCAAATGTTGTGTGAGTACATTTTTCTCGTCTAGAGCATGCATACGCTCCTTGAGGTGAACCTGTAGGCGATCGTTTGACTCGGACAAAAGTTTGTCCACGGTCGACGAGAGCCGTACGTTGTGCTCCTCATTCATTTTCAGTCTCTGGTTGAGACGCATCACTTCGGCATTCTTTTCTTCGACGGTTGTTTCGAGCCTCTGGATTCGATCTTCTGCTGATCCGTGTCGCTCTTGTGCCTGTATGCGTTTAGAATGAGATTAGTAACATGGAAATAGAAATTGTATAGAAGACAGTAACATACGAACACACCAAAAACCATATTTTATAGAAAATAAGCATTCAAAATAAGGCATGCGCTGTGTTATCATATTTTTTGTACAGCCGGTAAGAAACAAATAAAATTTAAATAAACTAAATATAATATAAAATAATTAAAAAAAAAATAAACTAAATATAACAAAATGGATAAAAACGCTCCACTCTTTTGCACGTCAATTAATAAAACTTTAACTTTAATTAATTTGTTATGTTAGCAGAATGATTAAATATATAAAGCAAATGTGTTTTCAAATTTGTATTCAAAACAATTACCAGCGGGTTATAATTTCTGTTTTTTTTTTTGTTTAAACAGTAAGCTTAATTGGAAGTTGTAGTGCAAGTGGTCCAAAAGATGTGTTTACGTACATTTAATTTAGATTTTATAGAATTTGCGAAAAAGTGGTGTAGTGCTGCTTAGTGTAAAGTGTTGAGTATTTTTTTTTAATTTAAATAAATTATTTGTGTTTTTACAATCAAATGTCATCTTAAATAATGATTGGTATTGATAGATTTTGACTTCAAAATATTTTTTTTTATATTTTTCACCGGATGACCCAAAACATTAGGATTTTTAGGTTTAGTTTTTAATCTCTATTAAAAACATTTTTTTTTTAAATTATTATATTTTTTTAGACGAATGGACCCTTCGTTAAATGTCGTTTAGCCAAATGGAGTTTAATTACAGAACATACCCTTCTTGTAAACAACGTCTGCAACAAAAACTTATTATTTGGCCAAAAGGCCCATTCGGCTAAACGACTTTTCGGTGAAACGGCATGAACCGATCGATCCAAAACAAACAAACATTTCGATATATTTTACAAATTAAAGACTTATGATTTTACTGCACGGCTTGTTATGCCGCGAACTTTATTATGAGGTCACCTTGATAAAAATATGAAGTCAACATAAACATGTTAAAATATTTGTCTAACATCATCTACATTTTAAAAATCAAAATTTCTATTAAAACAACGATTATATTAATAATAATATACCATTACATAAATAGACACATTACGCACAATCAGTAAGAAATATAAGAAATAGACGTTTCGATTAAGAACCATCTTTTGACCCTGCCTACCTGCGCTCCTACCTGCGTGAGGGCCTCCATGCGAGCCTTCAACTGTTCTTCCATTTCAGGAAGTTTCGAGAACTGTGCCAACTTTTGCTCGGACAGTTCCAGTTTTTCTTGAATCGCAGCGATTTTCTCTTCATGCAGCTGTAAAAATATTTAATTGCCAACAATTTGAATCGCAAAATTACTCTAATACCAACCTTAAGCTGCGCCTCCTTGTGCCGCAATTCCTGTTCGAGTTTCTCGTTCAGATCATGCAGTGACGTAGACTCTCGCTGCGCATGCAAATAGCGTTTCTCCAGAGTGGCTATCCGTTCCTCTTGGTCTTCCTTTTGCGCAACATTTTCGCGCAAGTCTCGCTGCAGTTTAACACAGTGCTCCTGAGACTTACCAAACTCTTTCTGGTGCTTGGACAGATTGTCCTCGAGCTCATTGATCTTATTGTTCAGGTCGGAAACTCGGCGTTGCCATTGCGAAAGTTCAGCAGTCTGAAATTATATAATTCAAGAAAACCAATTAAATCCCAAACCTCACATTATATACAGTACAAGATTATATAAAAAATAATTTGACATCTTACCTGTTTCTCAATGATTGTCTGCAGCTCGTGTGTCTTGGCAGCATGCTCGGCGGCCTCCTGACTATCACCATTAATGCCCTGTACGTTGTTCTGTGGTACACGACAAGTCGCAACAATTAAATTAGCATACAATTACATGCTGCACTGGCTAATGTATATATATAGGTTATATGTGTATATATTCGTACCTTATCACTGTCTCCATTTTCCTTGATGCTTCCATCACCTTGATGCGCTAGTTGAATTGCACCAGACTTGAACTGTTGCAGCTATAAAATTCCAACGGAGCAGCACATTAAGCAGAACAAAAAACGGTATAAAGTTACGGTTATATATATATGAATTACAAAATATATATATATATATATATTATACGATTATATATATATATGTATATATATATATTTTTTCACACAGTATACAAACATACATCAATTATCTGTTGGTTTTTGTCGAGGTTTGTTTGAAAATATATATAATTTATTTTATGTTTGGCCAAATCGCATGTAATTTAATGTGAGCCATATAATTGTGTTTGTCTTTGGCATTTACTCGGGAATAACAAATCGCATAATTTAATTGTTTTGCCGCACAAATGGGATGCGAGCCACATAAATATATTCATACAGATAAACAAAGCAGTTAATTAATCTATGATTTTGTATATATTCGTATTTGTGCAGATTATTATGTATACCAGATAGATTGATACATTTCAAGTGATGTTTTCCAGAAAAAATCAATTAAAATGTTTAATTAAACTTTTAAGGCAAGCATATTTAAGTTATTAGTTTTTTTGGGACAATCATAAATATTATTTGTAATTTAATGTTTCAGCAAATATGTTTTTTTTCTATATACAAACAAATAGCTTACCTCTTCTTTGGTTGAATTTAATTCCTCTTCTAAGGCCGTATTCTTCTCAAGCGAAACGCGTAACCGCTCCCGAACCTAAAAACAACAACAAAAAACATTTATCCATATATACCGTATTCAAATTAATATTGCAATAGTTTTTAAGAAATCCAAACCTTCTCGTCGAGAGCCTTGTGATGCTCGAACAGACTCTTCAGTGCTTTCAGAACCTCGACCTCACTGGAAACTCCACTTTGGGCGGCCGCCTGTCGTTTCACAACCGTCATGCGCAACGAACGCTCATGTCGGGACACCAGACACTCGAGGTGCTCCAATAGTAGCTGCAAAGACAAACAAAATATGCGTCAAGCTTCAGCAAACTAAAACACGACCGACTAACACAATACACAAAAATATTCCATAATAGTATATGTAGAGAGAAAAAAACCACGTTATACGAGTCATATGGATGAAAAGTGCCTTGCATAATAGTAAAATATAATTGTAGGCTCCAATCCACAAAGCAAGATCACTTTAATTGTGTTTATAAGGGTTGTACTCTCTATTTATTTCTATAACTTATATATATATATATATATATATATATATATAAATATAGTGTGTATCTTATAATATATGTATACCTGTTAACGAAACTTTAAGCTTTGCAAAGCTTTTAGAAAATCAGAATGTTGACGTTTAATACGGGCTCTGAATAATGTTTGAAACTATTATGTAAGTATGTGTAATCATTAATATTAAAGTGGAAGAGAAAACTCAATTACGAAATCCTAGTAATCTTTTAAAAAGATGTATGTGTGTATGTGTGCACTTAGGAATAATTAGCATTGGAGTTGACGACTTATACTAAACTTTTTATATAATTTATATTGCTATTTTGTAATTCATTCGATAATCCAGTAGCCCAATTCTGCTAAATATCTAACTGAGTCGACGCTTAGTGACATTTTATTACTTTGTCATTTTGCCAAAAATCCAATCTATAGTATTTTAGTAAAAAAACAAATTAATTGTTCTTATTCGCAGTGTTAAAAACGTTGATTTAAGAACGACCTATCTGAATCTGAGACGAATTAATGTTTAAGAACATTTTTGAAATTGTACTTGAGCGCAATAAAATCAAAATTTTCGATATAGCAAACGATACACTTGTTGAATGTATATGTTTATATTTCTGTATAGTAATTTTCTATCAAAAAAGAAGTTTTTTTATATATGCAAAAAAATCATACATTTTAGCCTAAATACATATTTGTGTTTTTTTTTAAATCAGATGGTGCTTGTGAATTGTCTGCATTTCAAGAAAAAATTTTCTTTACAAAATGTACATAAAATATCTTCCAAATGGGCTACAAACAGAATCTTCAAAAATGAAGTTAAAATATATCCAACCGCAAACTAGACCTTGACTAGACATGGACATTCTCAATATTTCCTGAGTTTGGTTACATCTTGTGACCAAGCCCTTATACTTTTTCTTTTACAATTTTCCATTGATATTTTTATCGGTTGTCGCAAAAATCAGAAAAAGCTAAGAGGAATCTTATAAAAATCTGATGCCAAAAATCCTACGCCAGAATCTGTCGAATTCGATGACGCAGTTTATCTAATTTTAGTGTTGTAAGTTTATACGAATGGTGCATTGTCATGGGGAAACATGATTTTCTTCCTCTTTAAATGAAGATCTTTCTCCTTCAATGCTGCATCGAATTTGGCCATCAAAGCACAATAATACTGCAAAATTGCCCTTTAACATCCTCAAACACTACTCTGAAGTTGTTTCACGAACTCGCATTTGCTCCGGAGTTAGCAAGCGCGGCACCTATCTCCACGATAGCTCCCTCATGTCTAATTTATCGTGCAGGATATTGTGTAAACGTTCCACTGACAAGCATACAATCTTAGCTATCTCGCGCACCTTCAATCGATGGCCGCCAATACGATATCATGGATTTTATTGACGTTTTCTTGCGTGGTGACAGTTTTTGAAGCATAATTTCGTTTTACTTTTTTTACAGTAAGAAAAACTTATTATTTTGGCTCAAATAATAGGAATATGTGTTCAAAACCTGGCGCCACGAAATCCGTCATTATTCGGCTAAATTACATTCGGCCAAACGTCCCATTCGGCTAAATTACATTCGGCCAAACGTCCCATTCGGTTAATGACATTCGGCCAAACGACTCATTCGGCAAAATTACCCATTCGACCAAATGGCATCTATTATTATCTAAAATACCCATTTTCGCTCTCCTAAAAGTATCGCCAAGAATTGTCTTCAAAACTTAAATTGGTTGTTTCTATTTTTAAAAAGTTCGGGTATTTTTGGGATGGAGAGTGTATAATAATATCTATATCTATCATAAACAAAAAACTCTCAAAACAAATTATGTTTCGGTTATGATAACATAATTACTTAATCACCCAGAACGAAATGATAAAAATTAAAATCTGGCAGATCTCGCCATCGTTCAAAATAGGATGGCCACAGGTTGAGAAAGCCATACAGTAAATCCAATCCGATGATGACATTACATAAAACTTCTTGTTAATTTCCCCTACCAAATATATATATAATTTAAAACTTCTGCATATTTTTATTATTACCACATTTATAATTCACTCCTGGCAATTGCATTTCCCCGCATAACAATTTTCTATGAATTATCATGCAAACTTTCTGAATACAATTATTTTGTGTAAATTTTCATCATATGCAAAGCTCATTTAGATGATGTGACACACAGGAAGTAGAAGAGGAAGGTAGAATGCGTGAGTGTCTTCGAGGCCACACGTGCAAAAACTCAATTAGCATTTTCGATATGCGTTTTCAAATGAATAAATATATACGGTCGAAGGAGTTTTCTTATCTAATATATA
>JANSTU010020208.1:0-13604 GCA_027564075.1 Bolitophila hybrida
GTCAATACTATATATCCATTGAACTTGAGTTAACGACAAATTGCGTAAAATGAAATCGAAAGCAGTGGTGCGCTTAGGAAAAGATTGTCGGCCCAATCTGACGTCCGATGACCTTGATGCAGAGCAATATATGTCCCATCATTATATTTGTACCTATACACTGTATTTATATACTACATTAACCTGTATTATGAATATATACAATAGTCACGTAAGCAAATTCCATTTCTGCACACTATGACGGCATTCAAAGACATGCGATATGGATATACAATTAAAAATATTGTAATGTATAATAAAATTGCATGCGAGGAATGAGGAATATATGGCACATTGATAAGATCTTTGTATGCTGAAGATATAATATTTATTATATTTGCTAGAAGTTGTCAAACAGCTTTCTGGACAAATTACAATAAAACGTGATATCACAAATTCCACTTTGCCGTGTTGTTAAATACGTGCGTAGATTAGATGCAGCTTAGAAATTTTAATTGTCTTTTTTTGGTAATAAATGAGACTTATTGACATTGTATATATAATGCGTCGTCTACGACATACATTACTGTTTGTATATCATTAATATGTATTTTTTAAATAATTAATACTGGTAATATTCATTTTTATATCTATAAGCGTAATTATTACTTTATTTCAGATTATACCACATCAGCGAATCAACTTAGCAAAAAAGATAGCAGACAAGTAGTTAGATACAATATGGTATATATAATTATAACCGAAATTTAATTGCATCGTGTTTATTGTTTTACGTGTGATAAGATTATACTGATATTTATATTACAATTAAATTTTAAGACAATACAATTTTTTGTATCTAGGAAAATAAGTATTATATCAATTTCGGATAAGTTATACATTTTTTTGTTTAATTTTGTTTTTTTTTTATCATTTGGTAAATTGTGTTTTTGTAGATGGCTTTTATAATGATAAATAATACAATTAATAGGCAAATACATCTTTGTGGAATCATACCGAAATTGGTATAAAAAGCTCGATATCGCAGTGCACTGCCAACAATGACAAATGCACCAGAATCAATTAATCAATTAAATACAAATAATTTTTGTTAGTGATATTGAAAGTAAAAATTATGTCTATACTTAGAAACAGTCACATGAGCATCAGAATTGTTTATTTTTCACTTCACGAAAATTACCAATTTTTTTCTGTTGATCCAAAATGGTTAATAATCGTTGATTGGGATTATCCAAAACCACTGTTCTGTTCAGATTCTTTTCGCCGAAAAGTTAAGGGTTTATTAGACATTCAAAAAATTGATCGTTCTTTGTCCTAATTATTATTTTCCGGTTAATTATGCACAAATACCAACAGAAAATACTTTTTTTGGTACAAAACTAGCTTTTGCGAAAGTTATAGAACAAATACTATTTTTTTTATTTTTTTATAAATTTTAATTAATTTTAATACATTCAAAAATACCGCGCGATCAAGTGGGGTTTAAACGTTCACATAGTGCCGCCAGATGGAACTGATGCATTTTGTTATACGAGTATATGGTCAATTTATTAAAGTATCGAGGTGAGAAAAGGTCTATGTAAAGACCACGTAAACGACTGCTACTTTTGCATTGTGAATCCCAGTAAATGACGTAAAAATGCCAAATATCCTAACCTTGAATCTTCTTCTGATACCAATCGAACACGACCTGACACGACCAGTATCTGATCCACCGAAAAATATCGCAGTTATAAAAGTAATTCCGATAATGAGTTTTTACCTACACGAGAACAACCAAAACACCATCTCATAACTACAGAAGATTTTAACGATTTGATTAGAGATTTAAATTTACCAAAAATTAAAGCAGAGCTTTTAGGCTCTCGCTTAAAACAGTGGTGTTTGCTTGATGGTGTTAATATCACGATCAGCGGACTAGGCATTAAACATTCTCAACATTTTTTACGAAAGAAGATGGACTTTGTTTTTGCAATGACATAAAAGGTATGTTCGAAGAAATTGGCATACCATGTATTCCTAGCGAATGGAGTTTATTCTACAAAAAATTGAAATCTGCTTTATTATTTATCGGAAATAAATTCCCATCTCAACCAATCGTTTACTCAGTACATCTTAAAGAAAATTATGAAATCTTAAAAAGGTGGGACGGCGGAAGATAAGCACTATATTCCACGGTTCTGGCCTGTAAAAACAGGTGGAAAACAAAACGTAAAATTTGAGTTGTTGAAGAAACAATTTCTTAAGAAACTGTATTAAACCTCAGAAGCTTTCGAATACTTGAAAATATTTTTTCCGAAGTTATCAGAAGCAAAGGTAAAAGCTGGAGTGTTTGTTGGTCCACAAATCAGACAGTTTTTCACCGATGAAAAATTTTCAACGTTGCTGAATCGTATTCAAGAATCGAGTTTGAATAGTTTCAAAGGAGTCGCTTCTGAATTTTTAGGAAATAACAAAGCTGAAAACTACGAAAAGCTAGTTGAGCATATGCTAAACAATTTTAAGATCAAGATGCATGCTAATTTAGATACATTTAAAAACAACATGGGAGCGTATTCAGAAGAGCAATGAGAACATTTTCATCAGGACATTATGAGCTTCGAACAACGTTATCAAGGCCAATAAAATGAAAACATTATGGGTTTTATTGAGAGAAAGTACTTATGTTATGACCATAAAAGAAAAAGTAAAAGCGTGCACTTTTAAATTATTTTCTACTTTTTTATAAGTTGTTTTGATAGTAAAACTTAATAAAAATAATAAACCTTTAAATGGTTTTATCTTCGATTAAAAATTAAAACCACAAATATCGTTCAACTGGTCTCCTAAAAAGAAAAGCAAACCTTTCATGCCATATAATATATATTTTTTTCGTCTAATTACGACCTAAAGAATCGAAATTTAATGCTTTAAAATCAAATAATGTCCATGTAACAATCTACTTCATACTAATTACTTTGAACTTTCTTTCCAGTATTGCAGATATTACGGAGAGAAAAAGCAAATAAATAGTTCCATACAAAAAATACAAACGATTTGACTTCCGAATTTCGGGTAGTATGGAACGGTATGGAGAGATAATTCGTTTTCAAAGTCAATAAAGAAGGTACATTCGATTATCTAATTTTCAAAAAGGGAGTATTTTTAAAATGACAAACTTGAGATAAGAATGAAAAAAAAAAAATATTTGGGAAAAGATGCACATTTTGAAAAACTTTGACTTTTTAAAATCGGTTTGTTTGATGTTTATTTCAAAAGAATATAAGTTGTAGAGAATTAAAAATTCAATTTAGTTTTTTTAGTGCAAACCATTCTAAAAAATGTTTTCAAATGGCCCGGTACACCATTATTATTCATGTGAAATAATTAAATTCTTGGTTTGAACTGAGAACTTTTGGGTAAAATATTGTGCATACATTTTCTATTTCAACTTTTTCGCAGGCTTTCTTAAATTCGACAATTGAAAAACGTCGATCCGGAATAGTTTTCAAGGCACACAGCATCGGGAGCATGCATATTGTTAAAAAAGCCATGTACTCAGCAAGATAAATAAATCATCATAATAAAATAAAAAAATCTCTTCTTTAACCATATTGATTTTTTATCCTAGAAAGCTAAAATTATAGAAAAATTAGTTTTTTTTAGATCAATGTTAAATAAAAAAATCAGTCACGTCACACCGGCCATTTGTAGTGAAATAGCAATTTGCATCAATACGTACTTGGAAAATAATGATATGGACCATAATGGATTATAAATAACAAATATGCAGTAAAACAACTATAAAATCTTATTTTTGAAAGAACAGATTTTCAAATTTTTAAAATTATGGTTTACTAAAAAAAAATTATATTGTTGTTTGTTATTTCAAGATTTTTTTTCTGCTGTTTAAATTTCTTTCTTATTATAAAACGATTTTTTTTTTTGAAAAATATTTATTAAAAAAATAAAATACTAATACTATTTTTTTGTAGTGTTTTGGAATTTATTCATACATATGGAATGTTTTTTCAAAAATACAAAATATTTGTTTGGAAAAGTTTTTTTTTATACTAATCAAAAAATCGAGGGGAATATCACTCACAAATTTCGTGTACACCATATTTAATATTCTAAAATTATTTCATCCGCAATCTTCATTTTGCCCAAAATAGATGTTTTAATTGAATTTCGAGCATTCACGATTCTACTAGAAATTTGTTTTAATGATGGAAAATTAGAGATCGTTATCAGATGACGCAATAATAAATGGAATGACCGCATACAGCGCAACCTGTTGATAATTTTTCAAGCAATTAAGCAATTACGAATAAACCCACAGAATGAAGTATCCAATTTGGTTTAGACGTTTATAAAAAAGTATGTTTTTTATAGTTTTATTATGAACAATTATATTACTTTATTGTTTGTTTGGTTTTAAAACACGGCATCACTAATCGAAGAGACGCGTGGATCCGCACAAGCACGAGGCACAGAGCACACAATCATCACCAACACACCGACAAATGTATGTTTTGGTTATTGTTCTATTATGAACAGATTTTTGAACACAGAACCAATGCAATAACCGAAGGCGACGGCACGTGCCACGCTCCACCGCCTCCAAAGTCGATAGGTAATCTGAATAGGGCTTTTCTGGAAGCTGCATATTATCTCATCATCTCATTGGATCCTTATCAGTTGTGGGACATAGGGTCAATATGCGATGCCGCACCTACTGATTTAAAAAGCTACATTCGAAAAACACTTCGGTCTGCCGGGCCAACTATGGCGTCGGTCGTGAATAGTGCTTTTCTGGTTGCTGCATATTATACTTAATTTTCTTATTTTTGTTATTTCTATAATATTATTTTATTTCTTTATAATAAAGATTTTTTTTATGTATTTATTGATAACATCTTAGGTCTTTTGCAACGAATTAAATCCAGCACAAAAAACATTGCCTGTAAAAATTTTTAAAATGTTGCATGTATATATTTTAAATACATTGGTTTCACAGATATTTAATCGGTTTCTTTTACAGCTCTTTACACTGCCGCCGGAAAATCTACCATCAAGGATTGGTATGAAAACATTAAAAAAATCCACAAAATAATTTTGAATGACCGTAAATTCAAATTGAATTACATATTGTTATTGGACCGTTTGAAGGAAGAAATCGCCGAAAATCTACCGCTTGTGTCACAAGTTAATGAAAACGATGGCAACAATCCATGAGTTGGGCTTCGAATTGCTTCCGCATCAACCGTATTCTCCAGATCTGGCCCCAGCGACTATTTTGCTGTTCTCAGAGATCAAAAAAAAGCTCGCTGGGAAGAAATTTGGTGATCGAAACTGAGGCACCAAAAAGGGTATTGAAAAGTTGGAGGGTCGCTATAATCAGTGTATCACCCTTGAAGAGAATTATTTTAATTAAAAAAAACGAATTTCGCCAAAAAAAAGTGTTTTACTATGGTAGGCTGGGGACTTTTCAATTGACCTGTTATACTAATAGAAACCAGCATTTTTTTACATCTTGCAGCTGTTTGAAAAGCTTCACAAATCGACCACATTTAGCACTAAATAAATCGAATTATACTAATCGTGCTAATATAATATATACTGTTGGCCAAAAAAAAATTCAGTTTTAGATTAGATTAATAGTTTACATGGTTTACATATAGAGTAAGCCGTATATAAAGGTCACATATTTATGATATCTTACTCGTATTTTCTAATCACATACAATATAAGTATCCGGATACGATCAAATCTAGACTCAATGTTTAAACCTTCACAAAATAGATCGAGGAAAAGAACTTCCTCACTAAGATCATCCCATATCTTATACAATGTGTAATGAATAATACTTAATAATAAAGTACCTATATTATTAAAATTATAATTAAATTTAAATAACACATACGATCATCTCAATCATTTATGATGTTCATTTATCATTTAAAGATTTTTTCTCTGTACATCCATACATAAAATAACTATAATTAAATATAATGTGCTACTTCATGATCATATAATAACCATGGCATAATCGATAAAACAATGAATGTGCAGTCCCCAGATTCCAACAAGGGACTCCAATCTTTAAGATTAGATATAGCATTGATTCGATTGTGCGCATTCGCCCTTCAACGCAGCTGCAAGCAACGGCTTACTCTCAAGAGCGTAATCACAGCATCTTAGGCCAAAGGCTTGAATGCGCAATCATAACCACATTTCAAAGTCTTTCGGCAATAGGTTAAGCTGCATATATTCAAATTGCACAACATTATATCATATACAATGTATATATGCTGTATATAAAAGGTATTAATAACATAATTATATATAATACTATATGTATATATATCATTATTGTATACAACATTCGTATTCGTACAAAACTTATAATTTACGAAACGCAGTTATAATACAAACGCACAATAACAAGTCAATAATCAAAATCTTAAGCACACAAAACACTCTTATGTCCGAAGGTTTTGCATATATTCTCGCGCATATGTGCTCTTTTGCACAGGTAAATATAATAACAGAGCGCAAACCCGCGATTAAAACCAGTTGGCTGTATTTAATGATTTTTACCATGTGATATGAGGTGTTGCGTCCGCGAGCGCGTTTTTTTTATTAAGTGTATATGTGTGTATGTAGCACTCGGGGAATCCGATAATGCGCAAAACTGAAATCGAATTTAAATAAATGCAGTTGCACTTCTGGTACACTATGCGCCCGCGCTGACGCGTGCTTACGAATGCATGACGGTCAAACCAGCTATAAACACAACATACATAATATATACCTTCATCATATACAAGCGGCATATTCATATAGCTGAACGTTTTTTTACATGCGTTTAATGAGCACATTACACAGGTAAATCACACAATATATTCGCCACAGAGGTGAATGTCTGCGAGCGCAGGCGTCATGCTCGATGCACATTGCACAGAGTGCACACGCATGGCGCATGCATTAGCATATATATGATATTTATTATATATATATAATATATAATATTATTTATTTGTATATATGCTGGTATTGTGTATTTATGAACGTTATGCATTAAATAATCTTGAAAATAAAAGTGTGCAATATGAAAAAACGTATTTTTAGATTGAGCGAAATGTTGTTATCGGGTAATAATAGCACATTTTGTGGATATATACACAACATAATGTAAACAGAAATTGTTGTGAAATCGACGGAAAAATGCTGGACATATATTTGCCCATCTTGTGCATTTCAATTTCTTTTTTTTTCCGCGATTCGCAGAACATAATACATGTACAGAAATTGGGAAAATTGCACTATAATGTGGAACATATTTTCGATCAGAATAATACCGTTATCTTTTCGCAAAATAGCAAATCAAAATATATCGATAACAAACCGATTCTGGCAATATCTCTAGAACATTTATTTTCATCCTTAGGCAGAACCTATTTATGGTTTTTCTTTGTACTTATGTTAGCAGAATACTATTTATTTGTGGCAACTGTTATTGCAAGTGTTTTGGTTTTTTACATATTCGAGTAAGATTATTCTTATTATTTAGATTAATATTCTTCTTCTTAATGAGATTTTGATTCTTATTTGGGTTAGATTATTCATCTTATTTGGATAAGGCTACAAATTTAGCGCATACCGCATCATTTTATTTTACATTCCAAAATAATCCTAATTCTCCTCCGCCAAATGTATTTCTCCACAAGTAACAATTAAAAAAATCTTACCAATTAATTTAAATTAGAAATGTAAAAGTTACAAAATTGAATTCCAAGCTCGTTGAAAATACCCTATGGCCAACAACTTTTGAATCACGATTAGGGAAAACAACTTTTAAGAATAGCGGTTAGAGGGACGTGGAATAGTACCCTATGTATTTTTGAATTATGCACTATGCATTTTTGCATTTTCTGTCATATTTTTTTGCTTTTTTTGTGAGCAATAATTTTTTTCAGAGTGATTTAATTTTATTTTTGGTGTGCATGTTTTTTTTAGTATGATTATTCTTCTAATTTGGAAAAGATTTTAATTCTTCTTTTTGGGTAAGATTTTACCTCTTTTATTTGGTTAAGATATTACTACTTATTTGGGTAAAATTCTCATTGGAACCTTTAATCCCTTGTGGGATATAGGGCCAGTGTGCAATACCGCACAGCGAATTCATTGACAATTACGGGTTCACACATTTTAGATGGTCCAATCCATGCTCGGTGATTTTACTTAGGATATAATGGTGTCGTCCAGATAAGTTATTATTTCGCCCGGTGGTAACATTCTTTGTACCTCATTCATTCAAGCTTGAAAACACAATTTCATCATTGACGAGCCCGCACGGCATTCTGGTAAACTCGTAGTGTCCATCTTGTGTCATGAATGCAGTGAACTTATGTGAATCCGGGTGGACTGGGATGATCTTGTAATATCCCGATATCAGGTCAAGCTTCGTCAAATAAGTATTACCTGCCATTTAAGCCAATAGCTCCTCGATTACTTTGGTTGAGAACGCAATAATCTACACGCACTCCGGTCTACTCCATTAGCGTTCTTAAACATAACAATAGATGAAACATATGCCGAACTACTCAATGTGATGATTCCGGTGGTCAGCAACTCGGTATTCTGCTTTCATCGTCACATCGTTCACCTACTTGTTCTTCGCTCAACTCTGGACATCGTCAATTTGTGCCACTCCTTCAAGACGAACACAACAACTATCATTCGTTTCATGGACATAACTTTTTTTATAAATGCATATTATTGGTTATGGCCTGTTTATTTGCAATTGAAGCTAACAAACGCCGAGCTGTGTCGTGACGCTAGCAATTGTTTGTTTTTATTGTAGAACGTTTTTGAATTTTATAATGTTTAATATTTAATGAAATGGTATAATATAAGGTTGATCTTATTTTGAGAAATAATAGGATGTGTTTTTATTTATTTTATGTCTGTTAAAAAGTATAATAAAATATTTCAATACATAAATCGACTGAATTTTTTTTTTTTATAACTTTATTTGCGCCAGTAACTTAACTAACTTATAATTTTTTTATCTATTGACTGTGTATCAAAATCGTTCGTAAAGCTACAGAATTCATCATGCATCATGCTTATGAGCGTCGGGCATCCAACGATAACGAATCGATCTAAAAAAAAATTGCAAAAGATATGTAGACCTCCAAAAATACAAAATGTCATCCATTTGGAGAATTTTTTTTTTTTATTTGTAACAAATTATATTATTATATATTTTACAAACTGATTATAAAATATTATGTTCTATAAGTTGATCTCAAATGTTAATTCGTATCGAATACCGCGGACTTACATTCCGAGAACATTCGCATTATTTTTTGTATTTTATACAACGGAAGCTCATCCCGCGGACTTTCAAACACATTTTTAGTTTTTGATACCGCGGTCGCTCGAACCTCGGACTTTCGTACAATTTTGTGTTTTGTTTTATATAATATGTACAATATCAACAATATGTCCGCGGGATGAAAGTTCTTTGCATGAAATTACTAAAATTAATACGAATGTATTTGTATCCCAAATATAAAAGTCTGGTAATTCTGTTGTTTGAAATTCGTAAAAATAAATGTATCTTGTTGTGAATTCTTTTGTATCAAATTCAACGGGGTTTATTGCATGCAGCCGAACTTTATCCTGTTGACAGTCTAATTTTCAAGTATGTCAAAGTGTTTATTTAGCTAAAAATATGTTGCTTCTGTAATAACCACATTTTGTTTGACATTACATTAAATTACGATTAATTCGTTATCCAACATATTTTTTGAATCACATTTAATGAAATCAAAAAACTGTTTCGCAAATAGATAAAAAAACTTATGTGAATAGTTTGCAAAAAAATCGTTAAGTTTGCATTCGTAGCAAAGAACCAATATAATCATATACTTCTCTTCAGTTATCAGTTAACAATAATATTGGCACCTTGCTACCTAAAAATGTAATGTGGAAACGGCAATTAAATTTTCTAATATGTTGTAATAATAATCTTAATTTTGCCCTTTCACCAAATATAATGTTACAGTTGTGTCTAGTTCTATCGCAATTTAAACTTTTGCAACCCGATATCATGAACCCTGTGTACAAAAGCTTGAGTTAGATCAAGACCAAGAATGGATTTTGTGGTTTCTATTATGGGCATCACGTTTTTGGAGAAATTCGATTAAACGACAATGTGGAAAATGTTGCTTTTTATCACGACACAAGATTAGTGACAAATACTCTACCACAACCTGGTTGAAAAAGCAGCCATCAAAATGTAAAATCAAAGCTGATAAGGTAAAATTAACTCAGCTATCTATTGGTTAACGCTTACTGGCTTGCAATGGAAAAGCAGAGATAATATTAAAATAAATTTCACTCTGCACGATAGGCCTCGTCATATTAATTATATATATAGGAAAAACCAACATAACTTGTTGAAAAATATGATGTACTTTTGCCGAGCATTGCATAATAAACTTGCGCTTATTCAACATTTTGTGTGAGAACTGGTTAAAGAATAATGACGGTATTAAATATTGAAAGAAAAAGTTTTGCAAATTGTCAACGGAATCAAAGCGCGAATATTCGTGGGTCCGAAGATCGCAGGAAATATTTCGATCATAACGAGTTCGAAGAATGATTGACCAAAGAGACCCACAGATCGAAGCTTGGGAGGCACGTTTTAGAGGAAAGAAATGAGAAAGACCATCAACTGATCTAGAAAATGATTACATTTCTTGATATTGATGCATATGAAAACTGTATACACAAACAATATATATTTAACAAAAAACATTTTTTCTAATTTCTTGTGGGTGCAAGTCATTTAAAATGCATTTTTTGTAATCAAAAAGGTTAGCGTTTTTGAATTATGACATGATGACTGACTATTGCAGAATGAAATTTCAGCAAAAATGTGTTAAATACATTATAATCATGAATATGTTTAAATATAGTATAATTACCAAAATTTTACTTAAACTGTTCGTAAAAGTATAATCTTACATCCCAACTTAAAAAAAACGAATTAAAAGGACCAAATTAAACATTTAAAAAAGGAGGAACAAACTTTGTCGAAAGTACAATTTAGGCATTACGAGATTTGGCACCAACCAACCCCTCTCCCTTAGGCCACCCACCACAGACCCAACATTTTATTGAGGGGAAATCATATGTTTTAGAAAAATTCCATTTATGGGTGGTACAGTGGGTAGGGGAGGTTATGGTATTTCAATCGAAAGATATTTAAATACATATCACATAAAAAAAAAAAAAAAATCAGACAACCCTTATGAGAGCTAGTGGCAAAAAGGTAATTGTTTGTATTTGTGTGAATAGAAGGGAGGGAAAGAGATAAAAATAAACTAATTATTATTAGCCATACTGTTTTGAGGTCTTTAGAAATTATTCTTTAGGCGTGGTGACAGTTTAAAGTTAATGGCGGAATAAGAATAACATTCGAAGAATGTTGTGTAATTTTTTCATAAAGAAATATGAAAAAATACCACAATTACAGCAATTATTCGGGAGCGCCTCGGAATTGCGGTGCCTCTCTTATCAAGGTGCAGGATCATCTTTAATCAGAAAAAATAAAGTTCTTTCATTAGATAATCACTTTCACGTAGAGGTTTTTTTTTAATTTCAATTTTTCACTTAACGCGATTTTTGCAAAAAAAATCTGCTAATTTGTTCATAAAAATATTAATAAATAAAAAAAAATCTCATGTTCAAAACATAAAAATGATCGGTGCAGTAGTTTTGAAGTTACTTTGAAAACGTGAGTAAAACCTTCATATGTGTTGTAATTTCATCAAATCTGAATTCAGTTTGAAAGAGGATAAAATTACCTATGAATAATATACAATTTTTGCATGTTTTTGAGAATATCTAAAAAAAATATTAAAAAGAAATAGTTGGCAAACCAATGTTATAAATAAACAAACATGAAACACAAATATTTGATTATATACTGCAATATTATTTTTACATTTTTAATACAAAATGTTGTGCCGTACAGTTAGCACGTCTAGTCCAAGCACGTGCGCACGCTTTAAAAATATAATTAGGCAATCTTTATTTAGTTATACGATATTATAAGTATAAAATGTACTTATAAGCACTAAATAGTAATTAAACAGTATCACACAAAAAATAGTGGATTACATGTGGCAGTCATTTGTTTATTTGCAATAAAAAAAAAAAAACTTAAGTAATAAAACAACTACGTTATATGGAAAAGGTGTGAAATTGTATTCTATAAACACTTTTGCAAACAAGGTTTTTTTATTTGTCAAATTCTGGAAAATCAATCAAAAATATTCAAAAAAACAATTGATTAATATGGAGTAAAATAAGGTGAAAGAGTTATTTCGATTTTTTTCGCTTGTCGTATGTGTCGCGTAAATTTGTTTTACGTATGAAGCAATTTATTTATTTTGGAAACAATCAATGAAAATGTATGTATTTTTTTTTTTAAATCGTTTTATATTAAACTTATTAAAGCAAAGTGATTTAAGTGTATACATCATTTATGCAGTGATGTCTTATGTAGGTTTATTTGTTTTGTCAAGTATTCGGTCGAAGCCGCGCAAGCGGCTTGTTAAAGTTTATTTCCAAACGGAAGCGAAATGATAAATCTATCTAATCTAAAAGAAAATAAGAGAAAAAAAAAGTAGACCAAAAATGTGAAAAAAACAAAGAGAGTTGAAAGAGCAAATAATCAGATTGAACAAAAAAAAAACAAAAAGTGCAAATTTTGTGCGTGTTGTAAGTTTACGACATATTTTTTTTCAAAAATATTTATTTACTTTGGTCGAGGAAAATGGATGAATAAAGAAGAGATAGGAAGTTAGGTTATCTAAAAGATAAGAATTCGTATCCCTACAAGAATTCATATATCTCTTCTAATTCTGAAGTATTGAAGTCCAAATATGCAAAAGTTTCTCTTTCGACCCATTCTATACCCTGTTATAAATTAATAAAAAATGAATACTCATATAAGAAAATATAGTTTTAAAAAGTCGTATTCAGCCTCCACAAACCTCACTTAAAATGTAACTAAAGTTTTTTTTAATATCACAAATTCTACATAATTTACACATAAATAATATTTAAATTTACATTTTTCGACAGTAAAAACAAAAACTAAAAAATTAAGGATGATGAAGATGGCAAAATAAAAATAAATTGTCAATGCGATAAATGTTGAGAATTAAATTTCACATCTATGCCGCATTATAGCTATAATAATAAGTTTCATCCGAATACGAGCAGAATAGGTATTTGTCTAGAAATTGTGTAAAAAACTTGATCAAATTTATATTAAATAATAATAAGTTATAAATAGTTTATTATTCAATTTTAAAAATAACTAAGATATACACATAAGATAACGTCTCTGCGGTTATATATTATTAAAAATATATATAAGAAATCCAACTGAAGATGCTCTCCATTTCAACAAGCACACGTGCGCGTCACTTGAAAACCGCACAATCAAACGCACACTCAAATAAAGGGTTTTTCAATAGGTGCGCTTCAACTTTTTTTTTTAATAAAACACAAACGGTTTGACTTTTCAACTAACT
>JANSTU010020219.1:0-13601 GCA_027564075.1 Bolitophila hybrida
AATGGTCAATGAATCCGGTGTGCGGCATCGCACACTGGCCCTATGTCCCACAAGGGATTACAGGATCCAATGAATGATGAATGAATCAAACATTTACAATTCAATTCCTATAAATTTTGGTAAAATCTGATACGGTATTTTTATGTACGAGTATCTAAAATACGTTTTTGCATAAAATTACTATAAATCTGATATCTGCTCTAATTTTTTGTATGTACCTAAAAAACGTGATTAGATGTAACATATTTAAAAATATAATATCTCCGAAATATAGTCACAACACCCAAAAAAAAATCAAAAGTCTACAATTTCAATTAATTTAATTTAATTTAATTTTTTCGAACACTCTTTGCTTTTGTGAAAAATCTCTACAATTCATCAAAAAAAAACAAACATAAAATCAGTGATGCGCAAAGACAAAATAGTAAGATAATATTTCATCTGTATAAAGAATGCAATTGCCCTCATACAAAAAATGTTGACGGAGACTTGGTCAACATTTTTTGTATCAGCTAAACCTGGTGGACAAAATATATGAGCACGATCGGGACCGCTATACATGTAGTTTGACCTTGGCAATGGAATCGAGCGTAAATAATGCAAAAGGCATTCTCTACCTACCAACGTGCTCGGCTCAAGCGGTAATTAAAAATGCGATTATCATAGTTTAACGGAATCGATCAACTTCCGATATATTGCTTCATTATTAATTAAAATGTATATTTATCTGATCCAATGTACAAATTCAACCTTTTTTTCAAAATAGCTTTTCCAAAAGACGAATTCTCGAATACGCCTGCATCTCTTTATGAACCGTAAGCACTCATATCAATCGAGTTGAACAGGTAATGAGCACACGCAATGGACATCATAACAATGCTATGAAATTCCTTATAATTGTAGAATAGACTTTCTGCATTTTTAAAAGTTGGCAATGTCCAGCCAATCATCATTCGTCGAATCATTTTGAGATTGGGATTTTTTTTATTTTAGCATATATGCATAAATATCTAAATTAAATTGAACATAATATTTTTTTCATTTATACAATAATCAATAAAATGACAAAATGCACCATCGTTTCGCGTTACGGAAATATTTTATAATATTATATACCTAATTATTGTCATAAAAGTGATTTAAAAAATTATGTAGATACATAATATATATGTAAGTAATATTATAATATTAATATTATTATATAATTCAATTGAAATTATGAATAAGTTTTTTTATTCTATTCACAAATAAAATGAGAAATAAATTACCTTTGTTGAAAAAAATGTGTAGTCTAGTCTAGTCAATAATAGTAATTAAACACGTTATTAAACACATAATAGACACATTTGACACCACCGAATTTTGATTGGATTAGCATAGCAATACATTCACGCAACATATTATTACCTAATGTCTTAATAATTCATATAGGCTCGCATAAAAGTCACAATCGACCTTCGCCTATCAACGGGCCACCTAAAAGTACAACAAAAAAACTTCAATATATATTTGTATATGCACACAAATTCCAAAATGTCGAATAATGTTATTATTTATTATGATTCCGGAAAATGTAAGCTCGTATTGGTTCAGTTTTTTTTTATTGAATTGGAATTCCTTGCACATGTTTAGCACAGCTATATAGTTATAATTACCGCACCACATCAAAATGATGAATGGACGACGGCCGTGCTCTACTCAAAATCACCTTTGGTATTTTCTTTGAATTACAGAAACAGACGTAGATTTAAAAAATAAAACGATTTAATCAGGTTAGGAGTAATTATACGTCGGATAAACAACAAACAACAAAAAGCGAAGCAAAGGCCATAATGGCACTGGCACGCGTCACGGGCTGCCCGAGGCGATACACTATGCTAGCGCGAGACTAAATTCATCGAAAGAAACACATACCAATGTATAATAAACAATCACATATTCAAGAGTATTATGTATACGTCCTATATAATTGTGGTTCACTATCAGCGTGATCCAAACGCGCGCGCGCTCACTTACTTGAACCGAAAAGGAAGAAAAAGAATTGAATGTGTTTGAAATAAAACAGAAACACAAACACAACTGTACACAAAACTACAATGCTCTAATAACGTCACATTACAACATTTAACCAAGCGGTGTGTTTCAGGTAAATCGCGCGCGTGCGCTCCATGCCGTTCGAACATACGCGGTTATGCAATGGTAAACCAGATCGCACGACCAGAGAGTGGCACACGCCTTGTTGTTTGCGAGACTCTTGGATCTCGTGACGCGGGCCATCGAACATAAACTGTTTATTGGCATGCAAATTTGTTTGGTTGATGAATCTAATATTCTTTTCGGAGGAATAATTGTTAGATTTATTTGTGGTTATTTCATGAAAATGCATAATCTTTCAGTGTTTGTTGTCATTACTTTTACCACAGAGTTAAATACTGTTTTGATTATTTACTTTTACTTTCACATAATTTAATTTACATAACTTTGGTAAACATGTAACTGTCCTTAAAGTTATATGATATACGTTTTTTGGACATATAATACAAGAAAAAAATTGAACATATTTAATTTTAAAATTTGATTATTTTTTTCTCTACTGGTATAATTTTCAAGTATACAAAAAGTACTTAACTATAAAATTATATAATATTACACGTAAATTGAGCGTTTCTTACGTTAAGACTAGCAACACAATTGCCTGGCCGCATACTTGCCACGGTCACCAATAAATATAAAGTACAATGTATATCCTTATCAACTGACGGCGATTTGGTCGGTCTCGGTTGGGCTATTCAGAGCACACGTTGGCACAAAACCGTCAATAAGCACAAGTAAATTTATATTATTTATAGTTTATACCAGTAAATATTTATTTCGTGTTCATGTGAATGAGAAATGACAACTCGAAATTCGAAATTGCAGCATAAATGTGCAACGTTTAGAGATATTGTCGCAAGTTCATAATATGCATAAAATGTTTAATAAAATAATGAATGGGTATAAACTTTATTGTGTCCGTTCACCGGGACGGCAGTTATGCAAGAGACTACGACGACCGACGGCACGGCAGTTATTGAGAAAGATTTTGTATATTTTCTTTGGGCACGTATTTACTTTTGTGTATACATGTAATGAATGTAATGTACGCCGATGAGCGCAATTGATAATGTCGAATGGATTGAAATTGGTTCGAGTTTTTGGATACGTCATTCGACCGTTTGCTCTGCAGCCAATTGCAACTGGGTATTTAGAATATTGTTGCATAATTATTATAATGTAATATCAAAAATACCATCGCTTAGTATGTCCAGGAAATACGCTTCAATAAGTTTGGAATGTGTGCATTTTATTTGATTTGTAGAAAAATTGCAAAGCAATATTATTATGAAAATAAAAATAAATTACTGGACACTGAAGAAGTGACATTGAAACTCGAAGCGTTTTAATTTTTTAGAAAAAAACGTAATTTCTTCTTCGTTTTTTGTCCACTGTAGTTATAAATCAATTTGGCGTAATCTGTGTTTTCGTGTTAAATATTTGTGGGTATATTCGATGATAACGTCCTTCACCCTAAATATGGATTGCTGTATGTGCCTGGAAACTCTTTAATTCGTTGTGATAATGCTGGTATTTCTGCAATTCTTCTAGGTAATCTTTCAAATGCACATCTATAATAATACAACATTTATTTAAACACAAAAACACAAAGTGGTCTTAGACAATAATAAATTAACAATATAATAATAATGGTGGTTAATTATGTTTAAGCGGAGTAACAAAAATTAAAGTAAAGAATTATTTATACAAATCAAATATTATTATATATATAAATATTATCTAAGCAGCGCCATCGGGAAAAGCACACAAATAAAATCGGCAAACGCGATAAATTCATATTTGTTTTTTTAAACGCGTAGCCTCACAGACATATCTGTGCGTAGCCTAGACTAAAAATAAATTATTAAAAATCCAGTCTGTCAGTCTGTCGCATTTTGGTGTGCTGTTATTAAAAGAAACTTTTATGCGTGGGTGAAGGTGCTGCTTGAGTAAGATATTTAATTACAAAAGTGTTTGTGATTCGAGGATCATTCCTGGTTCCTGGTCTTGGAATAAGGAGATTTCCAGAGTGGTCTTACGGTGAGTAATTAATAAAATCTTTAGAACAAATAAAAGTTATTTTGAATAGAAATATACTCGTATATATAAAAACAATCCTAACGCGAAAATATGTCCTCGCCTTTTTTTATAGATACAGTTAGTCACTTTAATATTCGGACACACGCAAAAATATTAAAAATATACTTTTAAATACATGTTTAAAAAATTATTTCTCGTTTCTATGAATTACGTTTCTGAGGTGGTACTTTAGGTTATATGTATCTGGAAGAATATTTAAATATATAAAGAAAATAAAAAAATTGGAACAACAATCAAAAAACTTTTAAAAATACCCCACTTTAATATTCGGACAGTATTTTTTTATTTACATAAAATATTAAATTTGGATAAGACTAATATTTAGTAGTATTACCATTACTAGCTTACTATCTATCTTACAAGATTTTTTGGATATTCACTTCCAATTTTGCTCCATTCGTCTTTTATAATATTCTGCAATTCAGTTTTACTTATTTTATGTTTTCTAATCCTCGTGTCCAATTCATTTTAAATATTTTCAATTCACTTTTTGGCAATTATAAAGCAGCCATTCACGTTAGCCATTCAAGATAGGATTTATGTTTTGGATCGTTATCTTGATAAAAATGAAAACGATCCAAAATACCTAGGTTTTCAGCACTTTGCTTCAAATTGTCCATTAAAATGTTGAGGTAAATGGGTTTGTTTATATATCTTTCTATAAAAACCAAATTTCCAACACCAGAAGAAGAAATACAACCCAAACCATAACAGAACCGCCACCATGTTTCACTGTCGGCTACTACTCCATACATTAACCCTGCCATCACTTCCAAAAATGTTAAATTTGCTTTCGTCCGAAAAAATTACACCGTCCCAAAATAAATCATCTTTGGTTTGGTGCAGTTTAGCAAAGTTTATTCTTTTTTTCTTATTTATGTCATTAACAAACGGCTGGCTATTCGTCCAATGTATCCACATTCTCGAATAGCTCTTCGGACAGTTTCTACGTGGACTACTATTCCATTAAACACCTCAAGCTCAGTTTTAATTATTGGTGCACTTATTCTCGGATTCTCTCTTTTACTTTTCGCAGAATCATGCGTTTATCGTGCTCATTAAGAAGTTTTGGGTGACCTTTTTGAGGTATTGAGTCAATCCTATCTTCATTCTTATATCTCAAAACAATACTTTTTTTCATGTTAAGCAAAGAAGCAATTTCTCGGTATGATTTACCTTTTTAATAATTGAAAACTACTAATTGCCTTTGCTCGATGGGGGAATTTTTATTTTTATAGCTCATTGTAAATTTAATAATGTGAAAATTGTGCTAATATAATTTACTGACATTTAAAATAAATAACAAGCCTAACAAAGCCATACTTTTTTGGCCATATTATGTGCAACTTGATTATTTTGTCCGAATATTAACGTGGGGTGTTTTTTTAAAGAGTTGTTTGTTGTTCTACTATTTTTTTTATTTTCAACATTTCAACATTTTTTAATATTCTTTCAGACACATATTATTGCCTAAATTATCATCTCAGAAACGTAATTCAAAGAAACATGCAATTATGTTTTAAACGTTGTTTTAAAAGTGCGTTTTTAATATTTTTGCATGTGTCCGAATATTAAAGTGACTAACTGTATATAGAGTGTCAAAAAAGTCTTGCGGTATTTTCGCTATGTGTCGTTGCAAGCGCGTAGTTCTAGTTGTCTAGTTGTATTCATCGCATCGGGTCATGCTATAGCTTGTTGGAAAGGTCTTACCGCGCTAACACACGCGCTTTTGTTGTTTGGTTGAGTCGTTCGTGAGTATAGCGTTGCAAACATGGAGCAAAATAAAGAGAAAATCCGACATATTTTACAGTACTACTACGACAAAGGCACAAATGCACCTCAAGCCGCCAATAAAATTTGTGCAGTTTATGGACCCGATACAGTTCCCATTTCCATCGCAAAACGATGGTTTTAATGTTTTCGTTCTGGTGTAGAGGTGGTCGAAGATGCGCCACGCTCCAGAAGGCCTGTCGTCGAAAATTGCGAATCGCTGAATTGGTCGAGAGAGACCGGCATAGTAAGAGCAGTGGGCATGAGTCATTATAAACCATTTGAAGAAGCTTGGATATACAAAGAAGCTCGATGTATGGGTGCCTATGAATTGGCGCAAAAAAACGTCTTTGACCGTATCGACGCATGCGAATCGCAACAAAATCGACCCGTTTCTGAAGCGGTGGTGACTGGCGATGAAAAGTGGGTCACTTACGACAACGTGAAGCGGTCGTGGTTGAAGCGCTGTGAAGAGGCCAAGACGGTGGCCAAGCCCGGATTGACGGCAAGGAAGGTTCTGCTGTGTGTTTGGTGGGATTGGCAGTGAATCATCCACTATGGGCTGAGCAACTGGACCGCTTGAGGGCAGCACTCATGCAGAAGAGGCCGAATTGTCTTCCATCAGGACAATGCCAGGCTACACACATCTTTGGTGATGCGCCAGAAGCTCCGGGAGCTCGGATGGGAGGTTCTTCTTCATAAAACAATTTACACAAAACCAATTTACATAAAACAATTTACATAATAACCTATTTACATAAAACCATTACATAAAACAATTTACCTAAAACAATTTACATTCACATATCTCACAAACCCATGTTCTTTCTGACCATAGACTTGAGCACCGTCGGTACACAAAGAAAACTTCTTCGGAATGCTGTATTCGGAAAGAGTAGCCTCAATGCATCTTCTCTTCTTGTCTGACCATACAACGGAATACATCGCAAATGGTCTTCATGAACGTTCATGTCCGCATCAATGGTTCGACCGCAGATTCTATCTTGTGTTTTAAGTCAGTTACAAGGAACTTATCTTATATCTTGTATTCTTCTGGTGACTGTTTGACGTGAGAGTGGAATCGATGCTCACAACAAAATAGAATTCCTTTGCGAAAACATTTCATTTTCATATTTTCTTACTTATGTTTTTTTTACAAATGTCGGTTATCTTTGATGAACAGAGTAATTATAGTTACAGGTAACAGTAGTTTTGGCGAAAAAATTGGTTGTCATTAAATATAAATATAGGATGACTAAAAAAAACCTTTTAAAATAATTTAAATAAATTTGTTTGTAAATACATATAATACGTGAGAGAAGAGTTAGAGACTGAATTAACTGTATCTGTATCTCCACGTAATTGTCAGATAAAATGGCCAGCACGACAAGATCATCAAGCTGAACCGTCTGTATAACATTCTGACGAGCTCGAGTATCTCAAGGTCACGATTTTTGTACATTTAAAAAAAACAGCCAAGAGTTTTGGTTACGTTGAACACAATTTATTATAAGATAGTAAAATATATTTGTTTCTAATAGAAATGACACGTTAACACGTTTATAAAATCATAAACAAAAAAAAAAACAAAAAAAAAATTACATTGAATTGAGAGAATTTCAAATACAGTACAAAATTTGAAACTATTTTAAAATTATGCTACTTGCGGAACAGGAAGAAAAAAATAAAATAATAGGAACAGTGCCTGAACAAAATATGCTGGGTAATAATTAGTAAAGTATAAAAAAAAACTAAATAAACGCGAATGTAAATATAATATAAAGTCTATATGTTTAAGAAAACGGCCAAATTTAAATAATGTTGGAGCGTAGAATCCAGAAATTCCGAAATATTTCCTTAAGAATTTTTTACAATACTCGTATTTAAGCATTTTTTAAAAACATCTAAAATAATAACATGTGAAAATGTAGATTATCATTTTTTCATTAATTTTTGAATAACTCGTACATTATTTGTCAAATTTGCGCAAATCTATACCTAAAACGGATAAAAACTGATGGAGATATGTGCAAAAAAAAAACTGAAATAGTGTCGGATTTAATACACTCTTAGTCAACATTAATTATATTGAAAAAAAGGTATGGATAAATTCCTAGCAAAATCAAGATTGCATGATTCTGAATAATTCCTCAATGCGAATACCACGTAACACAAATTTTGTCATTTTCATTATTTTTTTTTTATTTTACCAAAAATAATATCATTATAAAATCAACTTTATTTGTATATAATACAATAAATAAGCTAATATGTTATTTAACATAAAAATTCAAAGAAAAAATACACTTTTCTGTATAGTTTATGAGCGGATGACTTTTTGACATCATTGCCTCCAACGAGCTCCTTTAGCGTGCAGCTTTTATCCATAAATTATGGTTTCTTAATAACTGTAACTGTATATTATAGTCGAGAATCCACTATATGAACTATGATGCAGTCGCATAATAGGTTTGGTATATGCGCAATATTGTTTGCGTTATGTTTAAGTTATTTATTGGTTTATGAGGTTTAGAATTGGCGTCGCGCGTGTGTTGAACTTGAGAGGTCAGAATGGCGAGTAATAAACAATGAATGTGTATAGGCTCTTGCAAAAAGATAAATTGTTTATTTGTGGTGGTGTACTGAGCGTTAGTCGCGCGTTTCGTTCGTTTTGCTTGTATGCGCGCTGAACGTGTGAATCGCATGAATGCGTGCACTTCCTGCTTTGTGGAGCAGTTGCATTTGCTCCCCACGATCAAATGCGCTTTGCATACATTTGCAAATTTTACAGCAAATATAATCATCAAGATTTTGATTATTTCTATTTATTGTCACTTGTTCATATATCTACCAGCTCGAGTTTGATAGTTGTTCCTTGGCGGACTCATTATCCAGCCTTTTTTAGTATAATTTTCTGGTTCTTTGTATTTAGATCACTCTATGTATTTTAATAGTAAATATTGATTGTAGTCACTAGTTCAGAGGTGGATGGTCATCATAGTTGTAAAGACTCTACCCTCACTTAGTGATGAGAAAATTATTATATTTGACTGAAATGCGGATTACCAAGGTTAAAACCGCAATATAATTTTGTCGGTCGCACCTGAAGGCCACCTCTGTAAAATTTTTATTGCTGTTATGGAGTCAAGAGGGTAAGTCAAGTTTAGTTAAGTTAAGTTTTAGTTTAGGCGCTTTACTTCATTTTTGCCTTATAATTTAATAAAATTTCAGAATTAGGGGTTTCCCTGTTAACGTCATTAAAAATGGATCCGGCTCAGATGCTCGAACGTTCAGATGAGCGAAAATCAAAAATTAGGACTAGCGTAATAAATGATAACTAAAGTTTTGTTTTTTAAGCAAATGAACGTTCGAGCATCTGACCTGCTCCCAAAAAAATATGTATGTAATAGACACAACACAAGGGCTTACAACAAATCACTTCTACATTGTGCTATGTTTAAATAATCAAATATTAAATGAATAGTAGTTGAGTATTTAAATTGAGGTCAATGCTCCACACACATATTAAAATGATATAGATTAAATTTATCTTTATTTATTTAAGAGTATCAACATTTACTAAAATATATAATATTATTGAATTCCTAACGTCACATTTCCGGTGTAAATCAAACGCATTTATTGCAGGTCATTTTTGAACTGGTCTGCATGCGTCTCTATGATAATAAATATTATATGTAGATTACACTCTGTTTCAACTAGTACATAAGATTTTTTTAAAACGTCACTGTTAAACACACATAAAAATGTTTAAAAACTTGGGTTACATCATGTTTAATAGTATGTTATAAATAGTTAAATATGATATAAATATAATATATAAATATGTATTGCGAAAATGTTAAACACTCATACATCATTTGTAATATTCAAGATTTGTAAATGTATGTAATGCTAAAAATACATGTATTTTATAATAAGTTCTTTTTTTGTTATGTTTTTTTTTTGTATTTATTTTCTAATTTTACTTGGGATTTTTTTTTGTAAACTTTTTATTGCTTTTGATTTTGCTTCTGAGTTGAGCTAAACATATACACGTAAAACATTTAAATTCATTTAAAATATTATATTTTTTAGATTTTTATGTGGTAAGTCCATTTGTGGATTGTGTATTGTTTTTTTTAAGGGTGGATTGTTTTGATTACTATCCATTGGAATCTGAAAATTAAATATACGTTTTATTTTTATTTTTAAATATGAAATAAAGAGAATGAGTTACCATCTTAGGAATAGGATTGAGTTATACGCTTTGAAATGGACCATATGTGTATTTTGTGACCGTCCAACTATAATAAAGTGTTGGAAGTCTTTATTTTGATTCTCATACTTTGGCCACCTGTACGATGCCGTCCATTATGTCAAGTTGCAGATTATGAACGCTTCCGCGATGCTTTGCAAAGCTTGCTACGCTGGCCTTCTCTGGACTAAGAATAAAATACAATTACATCTGTATTCGTTCGATAAAATATTATGTATGCATATTACCATTCGCCGGATGCAAATGCAGCAAAGGACTCTCGACGATTGCGACCAAACAGAATCGGCTGAACGCGCGAAAATGTGACAATCGAATGACGACGTCCGGCCGATGTGGAGGCTTGCGAGAGTTTTGCAAGAAAGGCCACTTCGCTAGCCGTTGGTCCAGCATCGCCGCCATCGGACAAACGTCTTACCTGACTGGCCATAATTCCGTCGGTGCACTGTAAGTTTGGCAGCGAATGCTTGCGGGTTTCGCGGGGATCTCGCCAAGGCGATAACAGGTACGGGTTCTTTGGAGAATCTTTGTCGTCTTCATCGTCGGACGAAGACTTATTGCTTATCGTATTCTCGTTCTCTTCAGACTCATCGACAACAATCAGTGGTTCATCTACACTTATTTTGAAGGCAGGGGTGAAGGATGAACGACGCATGTTAAAAGTTTTCTGAAATACAATTTGTAATTAATAGTTTCGTAATTTATATTCAATATTGTTATATTTTATTTTAAATGATATAATAAAGTTTTTGAGATTTTGAGACATTGTTTAATTTTCTACGTCCATTGTATAACCAAGATCCATTTACATACATTTGCTTTTTTTGGCCGGACCAGAGAACATTACTGATAATTGATAACGTTTGGACAATCGAGAACTCACTATTGAATTGAATAAAGCTGAATCTGCTCTGTAGCCGAAGGATAGACAGATAATTACAGCATTTAATCTTTACCAACGGGTATTAACACGTTTATCATTTAAGAAGTGTAGTTCCCCTAACAATGCAATGGTATATGCCAAATAAATGTCATTTGCCGTTTGATATTACATGTGGACCAATATTAGTATATTGACATTATAAAGCTAATGTGCTGTTAGAATGAACTTCCCAAGTGATTTTGTATTTATGAAAGATAACGATTCAAAGCATGTGGTTATGTGATTTGACGCCGAAGGATTCTTTTGAAATTTCTTGTCGACGTAGACAAGCCCGAGATGCTTGAGCACACGAAAATTGGACCACTCGACTAAGAGTTAGAAGTGGAGGCCACATGTCCGAAATCATCACCTAATTTTGTGAATATCCTTATACCATTGTACTCTTTATATTACTTTGGTAATATTGTTGAGTACAAAATAAATAAATAAAATTAAAATTAAATTTTCAAGCATTAATGGCGCAAAATTAGCTTTCCATAAAGCCAAATTTATTTATTCAATGATTTGTGGACGTTTTATTTTATTTTAAAGTTGTCGGCCTCTCGTAAGTGTTTCTTTAATATTTATATATTAAATTATATATGATAAGATTTTTTTTTAATGCATTCAAATTCTGATCGGAAAGAAAAATATAGTGATGCAATAATTGTTTACAATTTGAATTATGAATAATGTAAATTATTTTTCTGCATCATTTGGTGATTCGTTATTATAATGTTATTATAATGTTTCGGCAGAACAAGTTATTAGCCTATTTCTGCATAGTTTTAATGTAGGGCTGCCACCTTTCTGCATCCAAACCAGCGGGTTTTTATCACCTAGAGAAGCTCGTCCGCCACCGTTATAAAATGAACACCCGAACTGTACAAGTATTGGTAAGTAATAGTAAAATAATAATATACATATAGTATAATCGAAAAAATAATATTTGCAGCTGTTATAATTTTATAATGTGAGATAATAAGCTTTAAAAAAATTAAATTACTGTTTAATATAATTTAATCAAATGTATTCAACTTTAAAACTTTAGAATTATAACTAACTAACTTTTAATCATCTTAAAAATGGATTATCTGCACAATGTTTATTTTAATGAGTAAAGTCAGAAATGTTACTTAATTGCTTCAGAAAAGATTGTTAACTCCGGCAATAACATTAAATTGTATTTCCGCAAAAGTTTTTAATCAAAGTTTTGTTGATTCTTTAGCTTCGTTAATTAAACATTTTCACATTCTACTTTCATAAACAATATATTATGCATTACCTTATATTTTAATTATAATTGCTTTTTCTTAAAGTTTCTGAGTTTCCAAGATCTTGTAATTGTATCTCAAACAAAATATTATACGGACATTTGAAGGGAATGTTTGCATAAAATCTTATTCGTGACTACTTTACAGGAGAAACATTTATCGCTTTAGTTCAATATTAAGAAAATATCCAGGGTAATATATAATATTTACAACTCAGTTTCAATTGTTTTAGCACTTTGCCTTATTCGGCAATCCAGGAGTAATAAAAACACCGATATACCTCGACACCGAGGTATTGACATTGAACTCTCTCTCAAAAGCTACTCTCACACACGGCGGTTTTGAGTGTAGATTTAACAGTAGAGACATGACTAATGACGAGTTGGAAAGGTATTGAAAAACTCCTACTTTTGCATTTGAGACTTGGAGTAGTTCTCATTACAGTTGCTATAATTCACACAAATTTAAGAAAGGGCCAAAATCAAGAAATTCTCTAGAAATGTACTATAAGGATATCATTTTACATTATAATCTTAAATATCATCTAATTTTATAGCCCGATATGCATTATTTATTGAGTGTGTAATACGAAGCCGTGACAATAAGTCTATACATACAGAAGAGCTTGTTATGCGAAACATTATCGAAGCAATCACATTTTGTTTATGTGTTTAGTGAATCTGAGCACGAATAAACATAGTCATCCGAAACATTAACATCTTGTGTAAGGTTTTATTATCCGAAGTTATTGTTTTGTGTGACAAGCTTTTCTAGTCTGAGACTAATTTGAAGTTTAAGGTAATTCGATTTCAATATGCTACTCCAGGGATATTACAAAGTAGATTATAATGAATTATCGACTTTCAACCGACAGGCCCGACTTCAAACCGAACTAAGTAATAGAATTCATATTAATATACAAATAATATATATGAAAATATCTCAAAGACTGGCCATAATGTTACAGTCAATGGAGCCATGATTAATGACTTTTTCGTGCCTCAATTGGACGATGATGATGTGGACGACCTTTGGTTCCAACAAGACGGCGCTACATGCCATACAGCCAACGCAACAATCGATTTATGGAAGGAAACTTTTGGTGAGCGCATTATCTCGCGTCGTGGACCTGTGGCGTGGCCTCCAAGATCGTGCGATATAACAC
>JANSTU010020230.1:0-13601 GCA_027564075.1 Bolitophila hybrida
AAAGTGCTACATTCGAAAAACACTTCGGTCTGCCGGCCGGGATTGAACCGGCGACCTCCCATAAGCCAGGCCAACGCATTAACCCACTCGGCTATGGCTATGTATTAATTTAAAAGTTATTTATTTCATTTGTGAATCGATCGTCAGTGTAATTGATATGTAGTTATTATGTCCCTTATTGTCTTTCATGTCCTTACCTACTTAATAAATTATCGTTCTGCATTAAAATGCCATTTAAAAAATATAAATATTTTTAATACACACAGCTATCTATGTGTACGCTAGCGTTTTCTCAGGAAGGCCTAAATAGCCAGCCCTGATAGGAAGTCATATAAATAAAACCAATAATGGTAATCTGCACTTAAAAAGTCATATTTCCAAAATTCCAGCAATTGACACACTTACTCTCAAACAACCATATTTGTCATGCAAATATAACAATTTCATTTTATTCACGCATCTAAAGCCATACATTACATTCTATTTGAAACCAGTTCAGCCACCCGCATAGTTAATTATCTGTACATAAATACATTTATACAACATTGTGAATATTATCCAACTCACACCGTATTGACTAAATTAAAATCCAAACACATATGTTATCACATAGCACGGTATACCGTGTGCCCGCACACAATTGTACCGTTCATCGTTTCGCGTAATTCCTACGTGTCTCAATATCTGCCATGATTTCTGGTTAACACCTTGTTTATAAACGCATAAAATAATAAAGAATTTATTTGCAATGCACACGCACATCGCACACTGTGTAAACTCTATGCGGCAAATAGTGTATTCATAATTTGTATGGATGTGTGCTGAGCGTGCACGCGCACCTTGATAGTCAACTTTACCTAATTCAGTGGATGCAATGAAAAACTGCACATTCACCTGTATTCATGCGCATTCGTTTCACAATTACAATAGCACGCGTTTGCATGAGAAATTGTACGGTAAATATGCACACGGGCTTATGAGTGCGTCTATGTATATTTAACTATATTTTATTTTTTTTCGAAAAACATACATAAGCTCATTCATTAGAACAGCATGACCTCTATGGAACCGCGGCTATATTATGAATTTACACAATTATCACAGTGTGTGTGCGACTGTGTGTCGCTAGGTGAACGTGTCTCAGAACGTCTTACAAAAGTCGCGACCGAGCAGAACACCGGAGATGGATATACGTTCAGCTGCAGAGTTGCAGTATAGAACGCGCACGCAGTTCACCGCTAATGAATATTCAACGAAACTAACAGTTTTCCGTGTGCAATTCGCAAACCTCAATATTTATTGTTGGCAAGGCCTGAGATCCGAATGTGTGTGTGTGCACGCAACGACCAATACATACGGAAAGAAGACACACTTCATTGTAATACGTATGTTTAAGAATCGAGCAGTAGACTACTAGGTAAAGCATGGATCGTCATGAGAAAAACCTACATCGCACAGAAAACCGTTGCTTTTCCTTTGAGCAGCGCAGCGGCGGGCGCCGTGCGACGAAGACAGTACTTATTTTCTGGGTCTCGTTTTATAGTAGTAAACAGATTATATACTCGTACAATGAAATACAGGTAATTATTTGCATTTGCATGCGATCTGTGTTAATATATCAATAAGTGCATGCATGAGCGGATAATATGCAGCTACAAATAGAGTTTGTTGGGAGTGCATAAATATATAGAATGCTGCACATGCGACCGAAGCATATAAATGCACACACTCCGTGCGATCACTCACTGTATGTAATATACCGACAGACAGTATTTTTGTAATAAAGACGTCGGGATTTATTGTGGTTATGCATCGCGTATGGCTTCCGATTGTCGAACCTTCGGCGATACTTACTGGTTCTGAGCGTATGGTAGGCATTCCGTGATTCATGCAAATGCGCGCCGCACGAATATTCGCCTCTTATATATAACATATATATATTGTCTTGAAACATGAGGCTGATGATTTGAATGGATTGGTTTGGTCGGAGAACTTCTGTACATAATATAGGCATAAGATTTATTTACACTTTTTGAGAATGTTGCGACATTGCCCTTTTGTATTATTGCAGCAATTTTGTGCAGTATGTTTAAATTTGTGTAATGCAATTCAATAAAAACATTCGCAAAATGAACTATGTTTTTTTACTCACTAAAGATTAGATTATAATTTCAAAATTGAATAGGTAAAAAGGTTGCTTTAGGCTTTGCCGCAGTGTTTCTAATGCAGGTATTATTGCATAGAAACAATGCGGCACATCCCATACTGTCTTTTTCCATTTAAATTATTGATTTATTATATTATTATTTATTTATTTATAATTCTTGTTTCTATCGAATAAAATTTAAAAATAATTAACTCATAAAATCTTGAATTGTCATTTACATTATAGCTAGTATATAGTATGTATACCAAATGGTAAACACCACTTGAGTATTTAACTATGTCTTTAACAATGCAATAGAGTAAAGTGTTTAGTCTCGCAATACTCACCATGAAAGCAATTTTAAAATTATACATTTCTAGACAATTTCCTTTACCTTCCTTTAGTGTAATAACGATATTGTCCATTCGACTTAACATAGTGTCATTTTTAAATGATGCTTTCTGTAATTGTACTTCTAAGGCTTACTGACAACTTTGGATGCACAATCGAATGTGCACTAAAAGTAGCGAAAATTAAAGATGGTCAGTTAAAGCGAATATAATTATTATGGTGATTTAGAAAATATTTTATTTCCCACTGGATCACCATGGGAGCGATTACCAAACTTTTTGACTCTACTCTGGAGAGTCCATTTGGAAATTGGCTGAACATACTTTTGAGCTGTGTCACTCCTAGAGATCCACTGATTTCAGAAAAGTATTGATGACTTGATCATCATTTTTGGTAGTTGTGATAGGCTATTTCGACCTATTTGTCTGTATAATTTAATCGCAAAATAAAAAAAAGAAAACCTAAAAACAACATTTTATTATAAAATTCAATAAAAACAATAATAATAATTTATTAAACAATATAACAAAAAAGGAATTCGGACATTGGGATAAAAAAATTAAAATTATCAAAATGTTCAAATAATTAATTAATTAATTAATGTTTATTATATTATTATTATTATTTATTATTTTTTTATATTACATTTCCGCTCTCCTGAAGTATCGGCTAAATCTGTTCACATTAAATATATATAGTTAAATAAATAATAATTAAAAGATCAATTGAACCATTGTGCCCTTTACTCCTTTACCAGTAGATTAGTAATTTTCTAAAACCTCCGATGACTAGAATGAGCAATAACTTTAGAGAAATTAGGAAATTGTCAGCTAATACGCAGTTAACGTCATCAGCAAACATACTGACATTAAAATATTGCACTATATTGGGTAAGCCGGTAATAAAAAGTGAGAACAAAATATTGCCAAGAACGGAGAATTGGGGACTCCATCAAATAATTGCGTGAAAGACGACAAAATATTATCTAACATTACCTATTGAAAAAGATCTCGTACTAATTAACGAAATTCTTAGTTATATTATTTTCATATACTTATTAATATTAGATTGATAATGTTATGAGGAATAATCTTTTATGGTTTTATCATTTTTCCAATACGTTTTTTAATATTTTTATTGGTCTTTGAAGCTAAAAGACTCAAATAAACCTAATAATAACATACAATACTTATACTGTTTCGTTCTTTTTAATTTTTTTTGTGACACAAACTCAGGTTACCTTCGTTTTCTAAGAAAAACTATTGGTAACACTATACTCAACATCACTCAAAGGATCCTGTAATCCCCTGTGGGACATAGGGCCAGTGTGCGATGTCGCACACCGGATTCATTGTCTATTACGGGTTCCCACGACTGGTCAGGTCATGCTAATGTGTTGTTTGTGCTGTGCTACTCCTACTGGAGTCTTAATTTTACCTGACGCGACTCTATGAACTTTACAAAGCAAATGCGCATATTTTTGAGATATCTCTATGCACCGAGATCTACCTTGTTTTTTATATTTAAAAATCGTGAATCATCATACACATATTGCTCTAAAAAAAAAATACTCAACATAGAGACAAAGATAAGTTAGGTGCGTGGCTTGGTGGTTTATCATTTAAAATGCACTATCGATCACTTTCAAATGAATCTAATTAATCTGTCAAAATATTATGATCCCACGAATAAATTGAAAGTTAACCAATAACCAAACTACAAAAAACACAAGCAAATAACTTAAAGATCGTGCACAACTCTGCGAGTACAAACGCGCGGCGTTCACACTTAACATTCAATCCATTAAGCGGACACAGATACCAAAACTGATTTGCTTCGTAATTAAATGCGCGCATGCGTTTTTGTCTCATCGCATACACACGTTATGTGGATCGCATACAAATGCCAGAATTTACATAACCAAAACATAATCCATAAGTCGTGTGCTCGTGCTCAAGATATTATGATCGTTTTTTTTTTGTTTGGCTTGTGTCTTTCATATAATATAACAGCGGGCAAATTATATACCCACAGTGAAAGACAAAAGTCTCGCACGATGATACAAGAGATTAGTTTTATTATTTGTAATCAGACTTAAATCCATTTTTTCGTAATTCGAAAAAAAAAATATTCACAAAATAAAAATATCGCAATGCTTTGTTTTAGTAGACAGCGCGCGTGTTTGTGTGATACTCATCGTTGTGGATTCATGGCTATTTCCCGTGCACAGAGAACAATAATATCTCCTAAAGATCGCCGCATAGATTTACGTACTATTACAAAAACAAAAATAGTCGAGTGCGCTCCGATGATGTCCGACTTCCGGTCGAATACTTGCGCAATTCACGTTTAGATGCAACTCTCTTTTAAATGATAATAATTCTTTTGTTTTCCACATATTTGTTTATAACAATAATTTAAGAGAAATGATTAACGACCACATCTCAAAGATTTACTAAAAAATATAAAAAAATACAATATCTTATATAATTTGTACATTACCGTCTCTCACTCGCTTGGATTTCACGCGCAGATTTTGGAATTTGCAATATTATAGAAATAGATTCGCACGCACATGATCACGCCTGGCCGTGTGTGCACTCCCACGATCGCTGACTATCTAGGGAGTCTATATAAGATGATAATTTGCAATGTACACAAGAAACATTCTTGGAACCGCGTGCATGTTGTAGGAGTATTTAACCAATAAATAGATTTATAATATAACCATGTTTATAATAACCATTAACATATATATGAAATCCATTTTGAATATACTCAATAATCCACTATTTGAATTTATTGATTTCATAACTCTCTGAAATGCAATAATATATTGAATTTAATTTAAACAGTATTTGTTGTGCAACATAAGTTTATATATTATACTATATATATATATATATATTTATAGCATAGAATTCAACTCGCGGGCGCATAATTGTCAAGCGGTGTACAATTGTACATATGCTTAAATGTGGAATGTGTTACTGGCATCTGGCAAGATAGTTCACATGGGGTATTCTTATTTGGACATAATTACAACATAGGTAAGTGCGCACACGTTCATTATTGTACAGTATATACTTTGATAAATTGTTAACTTAGACTTTTAGACAATATTATATACCAAGTGGAGCAATAACAGTATGTTATTAATTGTGTTCAGTCTAATTTCTCAATCACATTGATGCTATGTTTGTATACATTAAATAATTGGATCGTATCGTATCGTATCATTTTCTTCTTTGACTTCAATCACATTAATCAATAATTTTTAAAAAGTGTAATAAATGAAGTTCTTTTTCGGCAAATAAAAACCAACAATAAATCTATTTATCAGAAAAAAAAACAAAAATAAAGAAATAAATAGAGACACATTTTGCGTCTGAGCCGTTTTTAACTTTCTCCATATTTTTACTATGTATTGACAGTGTGACTTCTATTAAAAATATTGTATTTTGTCATAGATCTCGTTATTATGCATGTAGCTCATGTAGTATTTTACAATTAATTTTAATTTTATTATTATTATACCAGGGAACTTTCAGTGCTTTACAAGCTGGACGTGAGAATAGGTACATCGGTTACGGTAAAGCTTATATATTCCATCGTTTTAATGTCATATTTACAGCACAACTGAGAACTTAAAGATTGTGACTTTAAACAAGAAATGTCATATTAAACACTGCTCCTGACAACTGTAAAATTTTGAGAAAGGTCCGTCATTTCCTTTGTGTTTGACGTATATTACAGAGTTGCCAGCCGACGATGATTTACGGCGGTGGTTCTTCTTTCTTTTCATATAATTAACCCCCCTTAGGAACGAATATGCGGGTAAGTACTAACTACTTTAAAAATTGTAATGTTTTAATAGAAATATAAAATTTATTATGACATGAATTATTGTGTGAATTCAACAACAACAATACATATTATTTAATTTAATAAATTAAATTTCTTGAGTACAAGTACATATTTTGTATCAACCAATCTAAAGGAAAAGCCTTTTAAGTTTTATGGAAACTCTGCAAGAACGATGACGAATTTTCTCCAAGCCCAAGTCTAATTCTAATCATTACAAAAGAAACACAAATCCAAACATATCCACCAAATATGGATCCAAGAGAGTAGAGACAAAGTAACAGTCAAAACAGTAGGTTTCTCTCGGATCGGTGAAGGAAAATGAGGGTGTGTCTATTAACAAGGTCATGGCGACAGTTTTTTGGGTTGCACGCGGCCTAATTCGCATTGGCAATTTTGAATAAAAAACGCATTTTCCAGCACTTAGAAATGCTAGAGAGCACATTTTTTTAACAACATGTGGTCAATGCTGCTAAGAGCCGCAAAAGCTGCAGCATTAGAAAATGCACTTAAATGCTATTAAACATATATATTTATAACATGCTTCTCATCTCCGGATTCAAGGTTTAAATCCAAAAAAATCAATATTAAATAAATACCAGAATAATAAGAAACATTTTATATACTACAGTTTTTATTAAGCTGTAGCACAGTTTTGCAATTTTGTACAAAAGTCATAGCTAGCCCGTGTCTATGTTCAAATTGGCCGAGATAGATTAGCGAAAACAAATGTCTAATGCAAAAAGACATAATTTAGTTAAGCTGTTAAGTCAGACATAATCACTGTGCAGATTTGCATTTGGCGAAACGGGCCCGCTTTTCAGCAGATAACTCATACATCAATTACTCTCGGATTTTACTATATTCTACCTAAAAGGTACGAAAATTTAGAGAAATAACAATCCTAGAAGTTTTTGGATGGCGCAATATCGTTTTTCTAAATGTAATCTAATGGCATATCACTACTATTTGTCCAATTCAATTTCATATATTTTTTATTTCAACAAATTTTCACGACATAGACTGGTTTTCCAATGAAAACATATAATTTTTAAATGTTTGTAAAATTAAAAACGGTTCTAGAAAACAATTCGGAAATAGCTTGAATTTAATAATTATTAATTAATCGGTTCGAAATCTTTTGGTGAAATTAAAAATCGAAGCGCTAGAAAAACGATCGCATTTATAAAAAAAAAAACTAAATTTAGATAGGTTTTCTGTTCTCGGAATAACCATGTATTTTTTTAAATCTTAAATAAATAATGTTAAGCCAAGAATAACGACGGAACGAGACTTTTCTACGGTGTTTAAATTGTGAACATCAGACAGAATTCAGTTAGGTGTATGTATGTATATGGAGTATAAAATACAATTACACAAATTTATGTAAAAATGTTCTCTAAATGTTAAGTAAAAATTCAGAATTATGAAAAAAATCGTTCTTTATTTCATGGAACATATTTTGTATGTTATTGTCCATAAAACGAATTGATCAAAAAATCCATTAATTTGGGAAATTAAGTTGGGAAATTCCTCATTTCGTTATTAAAATACATAAAAACAGACTTATCAAATCCACAATATAAAATTAAAAGCAACAATAAATGCCTGGATTCGGGCTATTAATACACTTCGTTTCGTTTCGTTTCAACTAAAATAAAACGGTAAAAAGAGTGTAAAAGTGGTTATGAGTATTTGAAAAAAAAAATCTCTAATTTTATAAAATTTAAATAAGTCATGTTAGAAGCAAAAAGTAGGTTTTTTCTGGGTGCACGCATTCTTGTGTCAGAGGGGTGGCAGGTCAGATGCTCTAACGTTCATTTGTTTGAGAATATTTTTACCAGACCGGCGTAAAATATATATGATAAATTGTTTTGTGTTTTAATCTTATTTTAATTTTGTACATATGAATATGAAATATGAAAGGGTCCAAAAAAATACGATCCGTATCCATATCAGCCAATCCAATTAAAAATTACAACAAAAAGCAATCATTAATCTCTGAGTCATGCTGCAGATCAGCTAGACCAAAGACCAATACTACTTATGATATTTAGATCCTACATTCGTATTATAGTACAATTACTTTTAAACCATACCGTTACTTATTTAACATAGCTTAAATCAACCACGCAACTATATAAAATATACAATTATCTATACACCTGTCTATTTTGTTTATTTATATACCGCACATTGTATAGTAAACAAAAACACCGGCATATTATGATTGGGTTGTGTAAATACTAATTAGACGGTAATTCTATTTATGACGCAGCGGAACTAAATCTTTATTCAAAGACTGTGTCGCACCGCAAATCAAGTGCAAATCTATAGCTAGTAACTTATATGTTATATTTTATTAAGCTGTTTGAATATGGTAAATCGTATAAAATATAAGTTGAATACATAACATAATTACTACACTGTAGATTGTAGACTGGTATGTATAGAGACATTTACAGAACGGTTGTAAAGCGCATTAATCATTCATTCAATAATTCAACATATATAGCTGGGTTTTTTATACGAAGGTACTTGCTTATATTGCGAGTTTTTCGAATATTGTAAACCTGACACCTCAATGAATGCGGCTAATTTTTATTCGATGTTCGATGTAATCACATTCACTTCAGGAGTGCGTGCGTGCGTGAGTTCTTGATTAATAATTTATTATTATTATAATACAGTTCAATAGCACTTGTAAAATTTTGCTATGTTATATTAGTCATGTTCTACTTATGCGGTTCCTGCACTTACAGGCTTTAAGTTCCATAAACCGGAATACAATATATGTTTATGCGCACATAATATAATACTCTAACAAGAGTGTAAAAGTGTGTAATAATATATAACTTAACATGTTCCATTATTCCAAATGCGGCGAAATCGTTCAATTTGCTTTTAAGATCTCTAATAATACAAATGTGCGTATTTTGTTGTGTTGTTTTTTTTTCGTCTGCCCACCTTATAATAGAATTGTACAATAGAATTGCACAATTCTGCAAATTGCAAACAACAAATGTTAAAACATTGTTCTAATATAATAACATCTTAACAACAAAGCGTACAGGTATAATGGATTTTAAATAGTATAAATGTATACAAAGTATAATTCGTTATCTAGATCGACGCATTGATTTCGCTGTAGAATGTTGTGTAATTCTACATAATATGCGTAATAGCACCATTAAACATATACAATATATATACATATACATACTATAAATTTAGCATTCTGGAATTAAGGATGATAACCAAATGTCATGTACTAGCATGAGGAATAAGATTCATTAATATACATAATTAGTGTGTTTTGACCTAACTGTTTTGTATCCAAAAGAAACAGACTTGAGAATATTTTGGGTTTTTTTGCCGACTCTGTATATTTTTGTTGGTTTGTCTTTGATTGTGAAATTGAAATTTAATACAATTTAAACATACCTATTTTTACCCTATTTTTAATGAAACTGGTGTCTCTGACGACAATGGTGATATACCACAATTTTATTAACCTTAGGTCCTTATAAACCTAATATTCGGATTATCGGAATTATGATTTAGATTTACCTTAAAATTAGAGAAAAATCAGTAGATGAAAAAGCATGAGCAAGAGTTATAATTCAGATTTTAGACGTAACGCATCATCCATTCTATCTGCGCCAGACATGATATCGTCTACGTGGACATCTTCTAAAGTGGCATAAGACGCTAATGGAAAATTGCGGCAAGATCCTACAGCAAGGTCGGGCCGACGAGCAAATTGTCATTCAAACAAGATGAGGTATTTGCAGATTTTTCAAAGATCACTCTGAGCTTAGTCGAAGAGCTGGACTCCTGGCCAGACTTAAATATTAGTATGTTAAATACTATATTTAGAAGACTATTTCAGTATTTAGAATACCAAAATACTCTTTCAGTAATCCAAAAATCTACAATCATGGAATTATAATCTCCTAATTTCTGAGGCGTCCTATAACAATTCTTAAATATTCCTTAAAAGTTATATAATTAAATACTAAATATTAACTGAATTCAATATAAATTTTATTATTTTTGTAAAAGATATATTTCGGAAACATTATTTATACTGAAAACGGTCTTTATTATTGTTTATTACGCAGCCATCTCATAACATTTCTTAAATGTTTCTTCTGAATAAAATATATAAATATTTTAATAACTGAATTAAATTTACATTTTAATATTGTACAAAAACGACAAAAAAAGTATTTAACTTCTAATGAACCCATAATGGTCAATGAATCCGGTGTGCGGCATCGCACACTGGCCCTATGTCCAACAAGGGATTAAAGGAGATGAGATGCTCACATATATTTTGTCCTTGGTAGAATTTCGTTTCGAAAAAAAATCTTTTGCCGAAATGTCTTTACATATTAATTTTCTCAATTCCTGACATGAAACTTTAAATGTTTTTTGTAGGCTCTGTTGTACTATCAACAGAACTACCTGAGAGAATACAGCCTGACTCAGTATGTTGTGCTGTAGATGAACCTTGTCTACCCTTGAATTTACCGCAGACATGAACAAAATGATGCTATAATTGATACCGAAGCTGCTGAAGGCTCTTTACTTTATGGTGGAGCTGGTGGCATCGTCGATTCTGTGTAAGTTGAAAAAAGACAACGAATAATACTTTAGGCGCGTTTTTCAAAACTTACAATTTTAAAGTCGGTGCCTTTCGTAACTCAAAAACTACTGAAAAGATATTTCCCAAGTTTTGCACAAAAAGAGTGTGCAAAACTTGGGAAATATACAGGCCAATTCAATTTGTTTCTCGTTTATATTCGCTACTAAAAGGCAGAATGTTCTTAGTTAAAATCTGCTTTTTTTAACTTTAGGATTTGAGGAAAAGGAGTTTTGCCTATTACAACTCTTATAATATGACTTTTAAAAGGTCTAAAATTAAAATATTGTGACTAAGGCAAAAACAAAAAAATAACATTCGAAAGAATGATTTAAATAAAAATAACGATTTTTGCAGAAAGTAACAAAACTCACAACAATTACTTGCTGAAATTATTTTAAGACTTACCTAAACAACAATTACATAAAGAATTGTGTACAAAAAAATATAAAATTATAATGATAAAAATATGCAGTTTTCACTACCCAGTCACTACCCATAAAGTGCACTTTTCAGCTCATCGGATGCAAATTGTTTAATATGAAAATCAGTAGCTTCATGATTGTAAATGTCTAATGGTTTTAATTTCAACTAATTTTTGGATAAAACCCTTCAAATCGTAAAATTTACAAATTAACTTGATTACACATTTCTCGAAGGAGATGAGAAGATTAGATGAAATATAATCATTGAGATTTATAACAAATTTTATAAACAATATAATATAATAATACATGTTATATATACGAGTATAATATACAAATAAAGGTATTTCCACAGAAACATGGGCCAACTCCATTCCTTTCTAAGAAAGGTCATTATTTATTTTTTTATTATTTGATAAAAAAAAATCAAATATTGGTGTGAAAAATTCATGCGAACGGTAAAAGAAAAATCCAAGTCCAACATACTGGTATCAGCTTGTTTATTTTTAATTATTACAAAAATTCTGAAAAAAAGTATTGGAATTTGTGTCTGTTTCGTGATCTGCCAGAGTACGTAAATAGTGCTGTCACAAAAGTATGATTGAACATAAAATGAATCTTAAAAAACAAAAAATTGAAAAGAACATTGCAGGCGCAAATACGCGCCTACTTTTAACAATAATCCCACAATGCAATCGCAAATCAGAGCATTCCATCTGAACTGCTCGCGTGGTCATGTACAGTGTACACACATCTCCATTAAGTGACAGACAAAGTCGGACATTACACAACACATATACATATATATATACTCTTAATGTAGATTTATAAATAATTTAATTACAGTGTAATTGCTGAATAATGTTCAATGTATATGAAACAAGCCGGGTCCGAGCGCACTTGAACATGCAAAAACGCACGTAAAAGGAATACGAAGGATTCTTGGATAGCTTAGAATATATAGAAAAGGTTTGATATTATAATAGTATAAAAAGAGAATAAATAAATAACGAATAAAATGTCTATGTAATATTTTTTTATACAAGGATGTTTATACTATTTTATATACACTTTACACTGTAAAGGTATGTGCGAATAATCTATATCATGTGGTTAATTAAGTGAGTATATTAATCACACAGCCAATCAATTGAATAGATTTATTACATTCGGACTGTAATGCGTTGAGCTTATAGGCGAAAGAGTTGAATGCGCGCTCTTGATGAGCTCTAACAGCGTAAAAGGCATCCCAAGCGAATGTGTGTAAACGTGTTTAAATATTGGCTAGCATATACTATATTTTGGCTGGAACAAGTTATATAAAAAGGAATAAATAAAATCAATGTTTTTTTTTTTAAATATATATAATATTTTATTTTTTTTGTCTCTAATGTATTTCCAAAATAAATGCAATATCTAAACGCTTCATAAATTATGATTTTATAACACTAATAAAATACCATAATTTCAAATTAATGCACATCTTTTTCTATTTAATGTACATTTACCGTTAACACAGAAGCACACCAATAATTCTTAAATAAAAAAACAAATCCCATATAAAATAAGCGTTTGTATATTGGTCGTCACGCACGGCCGGCGCACATTAAAATAATGTCGAGTACGCGTAAAAGAAAAAAACACATCGTACGCGCACGCACACAAACAAACAAAAACGACGATACCGCAAAGACCGCGAAAGTTTCCGGTAAATTCTTCATTCGAAATCAATTATACACAATGGAGGAAATTTGTCACATGACGACGGGCATTTCAAGATGTGGCTTACATAGTGCTATTTTGTTTTCCGGTGCATTAGAGACAATTTGCACAAAGCACCATTGCGCGCACGAAATCGAAGATTAGTTTTTAATTTCTCATTGTTGTTGAAACTGTGATGTTTTTTGTGGACTTTATCAGAATGTAATTGGATTTAAAAAGAAATAGATATTTAATAGTTAATCTCGAACTGTACATTTAATTGGATAAGTTACATAAACGAAACTTCTCATCTCATTGGATCCTGTAATCCCTTGTGGGACATAGGGCCAGTGTGCGATGTCGCACACCATATTCATTGACCATTACGGATTCACACGACTGGTCAGGTCATACTAATGTGCTGTTTGTGCTGTGCTACTCCTATTGGAGCTACTGTGCTCTAACA
>JANSTU010020241.1:0-13600 GCA_027564075.1 Bolitophila hybrida
ATTATCGAACAAAACGGCGCATATTTGAACTAAATCCGATCACTGTAACTCTTTTTATAAAGCATTGAATAAAGAGCTAAAAAGCGGAAGGGTGATATTTGAAAAACTTATATATAATCATGTATACCCTTTTTTTCATTTATTATTATCCAAAAATTATACAGCTTTTATTTGAAGTAGTCCAAAAGTTTGAGCCGTTCCAAGCGAGTTTGATCCTACTTTTTCGATCTCGCTCTTTACATTATCTGCGACTCTAACTCGCTTGGAACGGATCAAACTTTATTCGGTCTTAGGTACTTAGGTATACTTGAATAAGCGCTAATTCATGCAGCGCATGATATTTTTTATTTTTAAAGACTTTGTGGATGTAGTGTTGTCAAAAAGGTATATAAATTATAAATAAATTATAATTATAATGATTATAATTAATTATTAATAATTTTTTGTTAAAAAATGTTAATAAAAAATAAGATATGAATATAAAAAAATATATTCAATTATTGAGGAGAAAGCGATATATTTTTTAAAAATGTCTGTGCTAAAAGATTTGAATAAAGGAATTATCATCAAAATTTAATTATACTATAGAATATATTATTTGAAATTTCAATATGTACTTCCTGTCATTATGATCATAGTTCATTAGATTTTTTTTGTTTTGATTTGCACAAAAGTGGTATACTCTAAAAGATCTTATCCTAGACCTATCTTCCTTGTGCGATTTTATTCATCTTTTTAAAGAATATGTATTTTATATACCTTTCATTTAATACATCACAACTCTTGGCACCGACCCCTCTCACACCTAAAAATAACTTTAACTTTTATTTATTAAAAAACTGCTTTCTCACCATTTCCTCTAAATATTTTTTTGGGGACGATAACCGACTTATAAAAAAGGGGGGACATTTTATACAAAATGGCGTTTGCGCTCTTCTGTAGATTCGCAGGCAACCCTTGGCCACAATAAAATCCTTCCTATGGATCATGGCGAGTCCGTGAAAACACCCAGCCATTATCCCACTTTGAATAACTGCGATAAAAATGATTTCGAATAACTATAAACTTAGTAACATTGCAAACTTTGAAAAACATTGAGTGTGTGCAGTATTTAGTTGATAGAAAATCGACATTATCTATCTTAAAGACTTCTCATTTTTTATAATTATAAAAATCATCTACGCGAATGGTGCAATTCACAATTATATCCAGAGAACGTGGAAATTTTGGAGCACTAAATGACATTCAAGTTTATGGTGGGGAGATTACACTTTTTAAGGCGAAGCAATTTGATTGTTTTTCGGATAGACCCTATAAATACAATAATAAAAATATTGATAATACTTTTTGTTTCTAAAATTTACTTAACTTTTATTATTTTTAAATCTGGTCATCATAATATGAAAAAAATAAACAAACAACTATGAACTGAATATACAATGGCAAAAAAATAAATGTTAATTTTAATTGTATTTTTTAAATGAACATTTTGAAATAATATTCAAAATTTAAGATTAATTAAAATCGAGATAGAGCTAATAAGGGTCTAGATTATCTGTATACTATATTTGGAGAAAAAGTTATCTAATTAATATTAAAAACTGTTCAGCAAATGTGAAGTTTTTTATGGGATACCTTAAGGATATCGTTGAAGGATTTAACCCGCATTCACTAGATGAACCATAATTACAATTAACACATTTCCAATAGGATTAGTAATTAATTGCTAATTTTGAACCGTACATTAAAATCTCAGAACTTCGGTTTAATGATTCAAACTTTTTAAAGTCGTTAAGCGCAACCAATTTGTTTTCTAAATATTTTTGAGAAGCCTTATATAAAAACGAACTCTAAAAATAAGAATCAAATTATTGAAAAGGCTGCTTTGCGAAACATTGCTATAATATTAATTTTGTTTCGAAATACTTATGCAATGCAAATTAAAATAACTCTAAACAAGATATATTAGGTGCACCACTTTAAACAATTAGCTAAGTATTTAAGTATATCGCTCTCATATACTCGTATTGCCAGGAATACTTTTCCAAGGAGAACTAGAAACTGTATGCCATATAAACGTTCGCTATAAACAAATATTCTTCAAACGTACTGCACAATATTTGATCTTCGTTACCCACTCAATCATCTGGAAATTATGCTTCGAGGGTTGTTTGTCTGAAACGTCTGCAAATTGCGTTGAGTATATATAAGAACCGTTTGGAGAGCAGCTCAGTAAGGACGAAGTTTCTATGTAAACATACGCCGAAGTAAACGTTTCAAATGCGTGCGTATTTCCATATATAACTATTTATATAATGGCATGCGACAAAAAGCTTTTGCCAATAAGCGAAAAATGTGCATAATTTGAAAATTGTTACGTCATTAATTCCGAATTTCGAAATGAGCTCAAACTAATTGCTAATATCACTTGAACTTATAACAAAGTTTATTTTTAAATGCACATTTAAGTACTGCATGCTATATTTATTATATATTGTATGTAAAAGCATATATGCATTATGTATGGACATAATTTTACGATGAAGTTTCCTCGGGTGTCTCTAAGTACATTATGTGAAGAGGACGTTAGGCAGTCGAGACGTGCTACAAAATCGTTGAGGTGAAAATCTTACCGGATTAATATTGTGTAATACTTGAAAGTTTTGCGGTCTTGATATGGATATCGTACAGGCCTTGTCTGCATACAGAGCACCCTATCTATGGAAGCAATAAGATTTAAACAGAGAGTTTTACATTATATGTATATATATCTCATATATAGTTCTACAGTTACTGCAAAGTGCGAACAACTATACAAACATTCACCCACGTACAAACCCACTTTTAACGCATCGTTATGATCTATAGACTGTTCCATCCTTTCCTTGCAAATGAATTTGGGAATTGGGCTATTCCTGTTCCGCGTTCAGTGTGCCCGGCGCTATTATCCCATTATCGCACATCACACAACGATTGTGTTGCGAAAACTAATTGTTATTTTATGTTCATTGTTCGTGTTTTGCGTATATGTGTGTGTTTCTGTGGCTGGTGCCACCGCACGTTTATGCGGCGGGTATGTATAGAGCCCGAATCTCCATTAATAATTTCAAAATGTGTGGTCTGTATTTAGGCGTACGTGCAATTAAAGGCGAGGTTGCAGTAATACCAATGAATATTGTATATGTGAATAAGGATAATGAAATACAAAATGAAACAGTTTTTTTTTACTAGAAATAGACAAATTCATAATTGACTATTTTAAGCAATGCGACAGAGTTCCTAACAGCAGTTATAGAAATATTAACTACAATTATTAAACCGTACATTTACAGAAAGTTTTTCAATGTTAAAGTCATTATCTTAACAAAGAAGTAACTAATAGTAGAATGTATTGACACACTCAAAGAACTCTATCTGAACAAAAATTTGGACCCAGATAAGTGAAAGTTTAATATACTCGTACTACTCTTTCAATAAATTGGAATTGATCATTTTAAAATAGCGCTTAAGAAAATTGTCAAAATTATTTTTGTCGCAAAGTAAGAGTGCGATCCGTTTGTTTTGCTCTTTTTATAATAGATAAAAAAGCGAACAGAAAATTGTTTTAAATTTTGCATTGCCAATGGAATTCCATGAGCTGAAAAATACTTAAATTCATAGAAAAAGGCTAGAGTTTTGCACCATGATAAGTAACATCTCACAAGGTGAACGAATTTGTGGCCACAAACTCAACAAATAAATATTATCAAACACAAAATCACATCAAACACCTAAAAAAACAACGGCCAACTTTGAAGGAATTAAAATAATGAAAATGAATATTTGGTTGTATCGACTAATTCCCACTACTTTTTTACAGTATAACATAACAACTTTTTTTTAAGCAGTTGCGGAACTTTTTCAATTGTTTTTTTTTATTTGTTTACTAATTGTATTAATTATATATTTACAATCTATTTTCAAGCTACTATAAAATTTTGTAACTCTTCCGTTACATTGATTACCAATTCTAAAAAGTCTAAATCTTCGTCTTCGTTTTACTACGTTATGAGTTTAACCACTGTTACTTTTGTTTTTTTTTTGAATGTAAGGGTTGGATTTCCAAAATCTTCTTCCAGTGTTCCCATTGTTTGCATCACCAAATCCTTGTTTTGGTGTCTATAATTAATAATTTATTTTCTAAATTCAGACTACATTCGTTTTTCATATGCACATTTTCACTATTTTCTGGTATATCCCCTATTTCGTGATAAATAAACTTAATTCTGTCATGGAGTAGGGAACTATCAAACTCAAAGTAATCTTTTTTTTGTTAATTTTATTTTCATTTTTTTCATTTAACTGCTATTGTTATGCATTTCATACCATACAAGATGAAGACGAGTCTGCCAATGAGAATGTTAGAACACATTTTCAATCAATCATAGTTAACGACAGATTATTTAAAATTAAAAAAGTTATCTTCGAAATGTATCACTTGAGCTCTCCTGTACTTCAGCCTCTTATTTTTCTGAACCCAAAACAGAAAAAAATATTTGGGAGCAATGAAACCCTTAAGGGTGAGAGGGCATCAAAGTTTAAAAAAACAGTTTTTAATACCTTTCATTTGATATCTTACACCCCTTGGTACCTACCCCTTCAACCCCTAAAAACGACTTTTACTGTTTTTTTTTAAAAACTTTGATGCCCTCTCACCCTTAAGGGTTTCATTTCCCCCAAATAATTTTTACTGTTTTGGGGTCGTATTTCGACCCCCAAAAAAGCCTCCCCCCCTTTTTTAAAATCATGACATGACATGACAGCTTCGCAGTACTAGACTTTTTGTGGTGAATTCAAGAAAAAACCGCTACTAACTTCAATCTATTTAACAAATTTGACATTTCACAAACTGTCAATGTCCTTTGTCCACATGTTTATTGTGAAAAAAGGCTCTTCACTTAATTTGCTTGTTAGTTTTGCTAAGTTTGAATTGAATTTGATTTTTTTTCGTAACTTATGTTTTAGTAGTGAAGTTAGTAACTCCTTTATTAAATTGTTTTACATGTTTAAACATCCACAATAGTTTGTAGAGGGTACACTACTGTACACAAAATCTACATTATTTTTATTTTTTTATATATTTGGTAAAATGTATCATTTGGAACAAAATGTATCATCGTATCTTTGACTCTAAAATATATCCAAAAAGTACGAATAATACGCTCAGCACAACGCTTGTTTCTTTCCTCAAATAACTAACTTATATACTCTACGCAGTAGGTATAAATTCTTCTCTTATTGGTAATATTAGTATGTGTGAGTATGTAGGTTGTGTGTGGGATAAACCTTATTTATTTGATATACTCATAAGGCAAGCTTCTTTATTTCTATGCCGAGACATGCACGTCTCTGTAATTGTTGTTACCGCTTGTCGTTGGTTTTAGGACCTCAATTTCCTTTGTATGCTTGTTGTTACATGTTACTATTGCTAGCTCCTTCTAATTATATACCGTCGAACAGGTATCATTTATGTTTATGTGCCTATGTTTATCAGTTTGTCTATGGCTGCAATTGCAGATTGAACATTCGCCTAGGCCGCTATCTTTTAACGTTTCGTTTTGTCGACGTACGTGTTAAATCAAATGAAGATTGAACAAAAAGTTTACATGCATCAGCCTTAACATTTTTTTCTAGCAGACGTTTTCGGAATAGTTCGTATTTGTTGACTGTTGAAGTTAATCCAAAAACAAAGCAAGAGCTGCATCACTTTAAAAAAAGTTTCACTTCATTTGGCGTTACAATACTTTGATTTATTCAATCAATCTTCTTGCGACAAACCTCGGCATTTTTTTTACAATTTTGGCGTGTTCTTAATACTTGTGGATCAGTACCCTTGAAGCCTCTTCTAGTTCTATACCCACACCAACAACTACTATCTTTCTTTTGATCGTTCAGATGAATCTAAAAAAACTCATGGAATGTCAGCTTGCTGCGAGAGTTATATAATCATTATTTCCACTATCACTTGTTCCTTCAAATAAGAAATAAGTGAGCTTATATATATATATATATACATAATTTATAGTTATATGTTATGCAATGCTTTATAAAATGCTTACAGTAAATCGTTTTGGCCATTTGATTCGATAATTTGTTGCCATTTAGAAGTAATGCCATGATGCCTCTCTCATAGAAATTCTTGTCACAATTGGTAAAAAAAATCGGACAACCAATTTTTACAAGCCTCTCTTGAAGCCAACTTAACATTGGCAAGCGCTTTCGAAATGGACAAAAACTGATGGTAATCAAACTATCAGGTTGATGTATTATAAACTACAAATCACGTTTCCAGAATTTGTGGTGGGTCACCAAATACATGATTTCGTTTTGAGTTGTGTGAAAGGTTCCATTTTGCTAGAGACTGCTTATGAATGTTGTCGGATAATTTATCATAAATCAAATTAGTTTATTTTGTAAAGTCATACTTCATCACAAGAACAGTATATTTTCAGAATATAGAATATATCAGACAGAATATATTCCAGAACAGTATATTTTTATCTTCAAAGAGTAGCTCACAAAGTTCGAAATATTCCACGGATAGTATTATTTCATAGTACACTGTGAAAGTAAATAATTCTTATGAAAAAAGACATTTTATGACAATAAATTTCGTATCCACATAAATATTATTATTTTATCATTGAAAATTATTTAGAGAAGGGTACCGAGGAAAAATAAGTAACGAAAGGGACCATTACTTCGGTAAAGTTCGTAAAAATTCGGCAAACTTCGTGTAATTTTTTTGACGGTTAGTTACGGGACGTGAAAAAAAGAATGAAAATACACAAAATCCAACATGAGCATTTTTAATGAACGTCAAATTTTTTACTATTTACTTATTTTTTAAATTTCCTATTTTTTGTAACATGAATATTTTTTTTAATTGCATTGGATACATAACTACATGGGCATAATTTTAGCCAAAAAAAGCAACAATTCGACAATGTGCAGCGTACAGCTACCGACCAGATTAATCATAAAACGTGAACGTTTATGGAGAAGAATTCCTTCATATCAAGCACGGTATCGTCCTTTTCAATACTTCAAAAACAAAGACGTTTCGTCCTTTCTTCCCCGAAAAACACCGAACCAGGATCTGTAGCAATGTTATGTCATTCAAATATTCGGTCACATAATAATAATAAATAATAATGGTTTTGCTGAATTTTATATTAGAGATAAACATATTCAGATATACATGTCCACTGTGTGAAAAAAAACACAGGCAGATAGTGTATATTTTAATCCATATTACAAAAATGTAAATAAAAAACGGTGCACTTTATAAATTAAAAGAATATTAAATAACTTACCTGGACTTGTTTGCCAACTCAGTCCTCCAATGAACATTTTTCTGTAACAAAAGAAGAGACAAAAATCAATAAAAAAATATTGTGATGGAACTTTTTAAAAATTATATATAAACATATATATATATATATATATATATATATTATTCGTGGCGCTTCGCAACACCAATTTGTTTGAATCTTTCAAACGCGCGTTCGGTTTAAAACCGATTATATTATCATGGTTATATATGCGTATTATATATTATGTTGTTTGTTCTTATGCGAAGAAAATAAAAATCTCATTAAATTAATCCGTAGGTTCTTGAACATTTATGGCAATATATTTATGCGGAAAATTGTGTGAGATTATGGGATTTATTCCATTGGAATTTCTGCTTCATTATTTTGATAAATGAGGCTCGGGCTCACCGTTCACTTATATACTTGTATGTAATACATACTGTAAGTTCTTTACGTTATAGCGGTGAGTAGATTTATACTATGTATATGTATAATTTTTCTGAAAATCTATTTTGTTCACCTGCGTAAGTATAATGTCAGTTTATGTATGTGTGTGTGTGGGTATATATACATAAACTCGTTAAGTTAAATGTAATGCACTTTACGTAAAGTTTACCGGGTGAAAATCTTTCTCTTTTACTCGCGAAATTTTTGAAACAAACGCGAACAGACACACGATAAGGATAGTTAAGCGTTTTGGCACACAGTAAATAAATGGTTTATTTCTTATTTGCAATGTGATTTAAATGCGTATATAGGAAAAGTATGAGCTAACTGAAAACTTTTCAGTGCAGATACGACGCCAGCCCGACACGATGGATGGGGTTGCGTGCACATAAAAAGAATTACTAATTATATTTTCTTAGCGAAAGAAAGGCAAAAAAACAAATGTTCCATATTCAAAATTCAAAATTGAGAAATTTAATTTAGACTTGAATATTGTCTTTTCGTAGAAATGTAATAAAAGAATTATTGGCAATATTTATAGAAATTCATCTGTATAATACACTCAGAATTCTATATAAGAACACCCAAATACGTTTGTATGATATTTATGGATAATGTATATATAAATATAGCTACTTATTGCTCACGCACTCCACAGCAGGCAACAACAAAATTAAATCGAGCGTAAGACATTTCGTAAGTAATAAACGCGATCACAGAGCGGCAACTTACCAAAAATTATACATACATTATATAAATACCAAAAATAATTATATTCATGCTAGAATTTATAATTTCTGATGATTTATTGGTCACATCTTTGCGCCGTGAAATGCAATTAAAATTGACACAGGAATTTCTGCACTCAAGATAATTTGGAAAATGTTCGCTAAAATGCCAATAATAATAATGTAATGTGTAAGTCGGTTCTGTGGAACAGCTTCGTTTAAATGTATAATTATTGCCCTATAAAGCGGTAAACCAGATGGTGCAAAGAGGTCACCGAATTGCAGTTAGCTTGATTTCAAACAAGAAATACACGCAAGGTGGGAAGAACTTAAAAGCTAGGTACACGTAAGCTTTTATGTATATATCTATTGGGCACTGCTTGCAAAATGAACAGTTGCGTACAAACAATTAGAAACATGTTTTTTTTTAAATTATATAATTTGGAAAAAATATTTTTTTTATTTGAGAAAAAATATATAATTACATTTGCGCAGCTTCTTTTCTCATTATTACCTATAATTTTATGTATAATATATATATTGTTTATTTAATTTTTAGTAAATCCATCCATAAAATATGGACGTAACTGTAAGTGTGAAGTGTGCGCATTGAATTTTGTACTGCATGCTTAAACGCACAAGTGCTATTTATACAAACAAAGTGCGGCTACACTCGGGGTGAAACCACATCAAGAGTGCTCATATATGGATGTAAAGTAACGCCATCGCAAATAAATTTATACAATTATAAATGTTTCTGCTATCTAATAAATTCCCTGGCATTACAAGCTAAAGTAGGTTACGTGCGGTCCAGGGAATTTCAATTACAATTGTTTGTTTGATAATATTAATTGTGTTTATTATTATACATACAGTAATATCACTTGTTTGGGGTAGAAGTATATTCACAAATTGAACATGTTAAACTTGTACAATTTTCCAGTTGTATTATAACAAAGTATGTTGGAACTTGTAAGATAATTAAAAAAATCATTTGATTTGATTTTTTTGTGATTACATTAAACAAGTTAACAAGTTAAGTTATTTATTTTTATTTATTATAATTGATGTTGAATAATATACATACACAAAAATGTCATGTTAAAAATTAAACCTACACGAATTATCATCTTCCTTTTCTCATTTTGTATTTCTATGTCCGAATTATCATATCGCTCAATTCAAACATATTCTGAATCAGTTTAAAACTTTGATTAATCAGCTAATATTTTGCTGAAACATTAAAATTCGAGATGACGCTAAAAGCTCCTTTGCTAAAGAGTTTTTTTTTGTTAAAGACTCTATCCATTTTTGGATGATGATTTAATTATGCGTGTTGGTGGTCGGCTTCAGAACGCGGAATAGGGCTACAATGTCCCGAGTGTTTTCTAATAGGCTAAGTAATTGATGCGGTGAGATCAACTATAGCAATGATCTTGGTCAGGTAATGATAATTGTAATACGTTTGTGAGCATTAAAAGAGAGCTTCAGCGTTTAACTCAGGAAAGCTGGGTATTTATGAATCCTAGTAAAACCCACCAAAGCGGAATCTTGGAGGCCAGGGTAAAATCTATAATGCATATCCTTCGTCGGAATATCGATGATCGGCTTCTGATCTCAAATCAGATGTATTTACCATTTTATCGTAGATAAAGGCTTGCCTTAAGGGCTTACAAGGGTCAAAAATTGTCATTTTTAGGAGTATTGTGTTAAAATTTCAAATAATTTGGTGAACAATTGACGGAGATATGATTTTTTAAAGTTTTCGGTAAATCATATATACTTTAAACACCTTTTTCTCGAAATGTTGTTTTCAAAGTCGGTGTCTACCAAAACTTATATTTTTTCACTCACAAGACTCTTGGAAGGTCTTATAAGCAGACGATCTCTTAAGATTTCGAGGCATTAACACCGGGATATTTTTTAATTGCTCCTCCTCTGTCGGGAGATCCTCCTAATTGAAGTATTGGAGTAACGGCCGGAAAATTGTCTCGCATTGTTTGGTTGCCAGATAAAGGTGAAATAATTTTTTTGAAATAGAGTGACGGAGGAGCATCTATTCACACTACAAAGCATCAAAACAGGGTATAGCGAACAGGACAATATAAGGATTGCAGAATTGGTCCTGATACTTTCCAACAACAACCCAACAACCACATGGTGACTAGCTCGTGTTTCATTAGTCATTATTAATTCTTTTTTAAATTGCCAAACAATAAACTTCTATTTGTAATTTTTAAATATTTTTTTATTTGTACGCAAGTTTAATTAATATAAATATTTTTTTCATGTTTCTTGCATTTGTCAAATATTCCCTCTGAATAGACATTTTATTCCTTTTCTTTTTTCATACTCTCTTAGAGAAAAAGCTTTTTTAAAAGGTAATGTAACGAAGGTTCAAACTGAAGAGGTAATTAGAATCGAAACAAATATTGTAAATATCCAAAACATACAATTTTTCTAAATGAAGGAATGATTCAAAACTATCGTAACTCTAAACTAATTTAGTAACGCTATTGAAGAACACTCAGGTCTCAATACAGACCCATTGTGTTTCTCCGATCTATTTCTAGATATTAGCTATCTACCTCAAACCATTTCCATCTCTGAATAAAGTTGGCAAATGTTTTCAAGTTTGAGTGAGGCCATATTGTCTACCGTCTCCTCTCTTCTATCTCACATGCTCGACGAACCTGTAAGAAGGTTGGTCAGCGTTCTGCCACCTGACTGTCTCGGATTCTGATACAGGTCAACTACATTCGAAAAGCACTTTGGTCTACCGGGAATCAAATGCCAGACAACGCATTGTCCCACTCGGGGTTACGGCCTCAGTGTACTACTATATAAATAAAATATCGCATATTGCTTAAATCTAATTTTTATTACAAAAAACTGCAAAAAAGGATCAACATAATAATCATTTACTTAAAATCACGATAATTCAAGCAATCATTCAATGCATATAAGTATTTAATTGGTTATGCAGATTTATCAAAAAAACAATAACACTCCAACATATTTGACGTACGTATAATAAATCTAAAAACATATTGCACATTTTAATTAATTAATATTTAAAATACATAGTTACATTCTGCAGTGATTATTATAAAATCGTATTTATTTTTCGCCTAAATAAGGATCTATTATACATAATTACCGCGGTATTGAACAAATAAATAATTAAAATTTAATTTATTTTTTGAAAATCATGAATACTTGTCCAAAATTGATTTCTATACTGTTGCATTAATCACGTCAGTGCCCAACTAAATAATTAAAGGAATATATACAATTATATATAAAAATAATGCGCAGTTTTGCCAAAAATATCCGTTAATCGGCCATCGAAAACGCTCAATGACCATAACCTGATGCCACACCAATAATAATAAAAAGATATATTTACACATAGTATTATAATTATATTACCCCTCTGGGCCAATACACCCGCACATTAAGCTGATTATATATAAATGATGTGCGTTCATTTAATTTGCGTAATGAAAGCTTTTGCAAATTTTTCCAAATTCAACGCCATTACTTTTATGAGATTTTGATATAATAATGGTTTAATGTGCATTAACGGAATAAATTACATAATTCCTGGAGTGGTAGAGTGGTGCAGAGTTTCGGCCTCATTCAAACCTAATAATAATAATATTATCCGGCTTTATGTATATGTATATCTGTACAGGTCAAAATAATGTTAGCACACAAACATAAGCATTACATTATGTTGATCATACGCAGTGCAGTTTAGGACATATATGTTTATGTCTATGCGTGTATATTGGTGAAATAGTGATACTGTCCATATTATTTAAATTCAATTCAATCCGCAATCAAAGTGGTCCGCATCATTGCAATGTTCACCTGCAATGCAGTAAATAATAATTCGGGACACAAAATGGGAGATGACTGTCCACATAAATTGTATATATAATACGATATACATACATTCTCGTATATTATTTAGATTTATATGACAAACACAGTGCAGAATAAGTATTGCCCAAATTTGTGCTAAACATAGACACATATATGAACAGAGGCACGTCTGTAGAAATGTAGCCAAGAATAATTGTGCCTATGTCGCCCCCTGTACATTGCGATTCTGTTGCACTTGAAGCTTTTCGTTTATCGAACACACACACACAGTCACAGGTTGTCCCAAAATGGGCATTTCAATGCACACCTACTTGAATATATGTATAATAATATCACTGAAAACTCAATTTGCAAATCGAGTACATTTTTTTCTGCTTATGCAGATGAAAAATATTCGTTATCCGATTTGCATTTAATGCAAATATGATGTATTATGTATATAATGTATAGGTATATAACATAAAATATATGTGGCACAACATTACCTATTACATAATGATGTTTTTTGAGTTCGTCTTGCCCCGTAGGCTGTATATGTGTATACTCACACACTGGGCCGCAATGCTTCGCTGAACTTCTGCATATATATTGCACTAATTTAATTTTTTTAATGCTGCACCAGCAGCGCAACCTTTCTGATGCGCGTCGACGGAAAAAAAAACTATTTCAACATATTTCTCCCTTAACGAGCGTATGGCATAGAAAAGTACGAAATGCGGAAAATGTATGTGCACTGCTTCAAATAACTTTATCGGATTAATTTAGAATTTAGACCGACACAGGAACGGTGTTCTGAGTATATATAATATATATGTAGTTTTTTTGGTGCCAGAGCTACGATAATAATTTATGCAATTTAAATTTATACATTTTTTGGCTTTGTAAATTTCTAGTTAGTTTAATTATTATTTATTTAAAAAAAAATGATATGAGTTTTTATAAAATTTATTTAATTTGATCATTTCTTAAATAAAAAACCCTAAATGTCTACCACCAAAATATCTGTACAAATTCACTAAATAGAGATCGTGATTTTCGACGTTATAATTTGTTTTAAATGTACATATAACATATTTATAATGATTACTTTATTTTGACCATGGCCATAGCCGAGTGGGTTAACGCGTTGGCCTGGCTTATGGGAGGTCGCCGGTTCAATCCCGGCCGGCAGACCGAAGT
>JANSTU010020252.1:0-13599 GCA_027564075.1 Bolitophila hybrida
CCAACCGCGTCCAGTTCCGCAACTTTGTTGCTGATGCCCTATGTCCCGAATAGGGATCAAAGGAATGTATATATATATAATTATGTATAAAAACCATTTTTATAATATTTTGTACAACTTTATTATCCATTATCCATTATCCATATTCGTGACAAGCACCATTTAGTGATTCGTTTATGAAAAGTTTTGGCAGTTTTATCTAGACCAGAATGCGAAAAACAATCTTATTTGCAAAAACGTTTATTCTCAGCTTCTTAATTATATATATTAAAAAAAATACAAGGACAGAGTTGTTGTTGTTGTCCAGCGTTTTTTATCCATTTTTCAGAGGGCGCCAAAGTAGAGTCCTCAAAAAAAAATGTGGACAAAAAAACTCCGGAAAACAATAATAGAAAACGACAATATAAAGAGGAACGTTTGCCACGTGGTAATCCATCACCGTATGCCAAAAATTGAAACTAGGAAAACATGACGGATATTTTAATAGAAAACCTATTTTTGCACCCTTTTCATCCGGTAATTATTTATTTATTTATTTTCTACTTTTTCCAAAAATCACCTTAATAAATAATTGTTAAAAATTCCACCAAATTGTTTGACCATGGTTGTCGTATCTACCGATGTGGTAGAAGCCAGCATATATCTCTCTCCTCATTTCGGATACAGAATCAGGATATCTTTTAATGGTTAAGCCGATTTGGTTCATCAACTGCCCGGTTAAATCAGTTGTTTTAGGTGGTGGCGGTTGTTTAGACTCATTGTTAAATTTTCTTTATTTCCGCGGCTCTTTTACTGCATAATCGCTCTATAGTAAAACCTGATGTCAGATGATCCATCAGGGAATATATAAACATAACTCCGCCCACAAACGTCCGATTTCCTTTTTCTTTTTTTAAAAAATAGATATTTACAGTACCTTTAATTAAATTAAATTAAATTAATTGTAAATTAAATTAAATTAAATTGTTAAATTAATTAAATTAATTAAATTAATTAAATTAATTAAATTAATTAATTAAAAAAACACAAACACCCTTAAAACAATAGTTTTCCTCCAACTCCCGGGTGCTTTTTATAAATTCAAATTCATTCAACTGTGCTTCACGAATCATAAAATAGTACGGCTGTGTGCGGAAACTCCTAATCTTTAATTAGTAATCTTCCATTTTTTTTAACCCTTTCACCCTCCCTTCTTTATACACAAATACAAAATTGACCTTTTTGCCCCTATTTATTCATCTTTTTTTTGTAAATATAGGTATTTTAAATACCTTTCAGATGATACCCCACACTTCTAGGTAAAACAATCACCTGTCTTAAAGAGGAGATGGTTTCGCTGCAAGGATCGCTTAACAAAAACCGGTTAGTCGGTTGGAAGTCGAATTGCAGAAAAGTTTTTGATTGCCCATATTTTAAATATCGAAATATAAAAATATTCTAAATGACAAACGCAGATCGTTGACAGTGAAAAGAATTGTATTTTATATACAATTATAAATGTTTTAAAAATGTAAATACACATTTCATTGCATGTTGCATCATTTCTTAATTAATCTAATTTTAAACCGAAAATGTAGATAATTTTCTAGCTTTATATCTTATCAATAAATATAATCCTAAACAGCACCTGACTCTTTTTGATCACACATCAAAGATATATATATATATATATATAGAACCAGTCAGCGTATACTCGTGATTGTCAAAGAGCTTTTAAATGCGTTCGTCGCCGTCGGTCGCCTCGTTGGCGTCTTAGTGTCTGGTTACAATTTATTCAATATATTATGTAGATTGTACGTTGCATACAAACAAGTTCATATTTTTAATAAAATGTCTAGTAACATCGCACTAAACCATCAAAACCGATACTGTTTCGCTATATTATACGAGCTGAATAAATTACTCTGTTATATATAGAGAGTGCAATAAGGACCGGCTGCGTAAAAGCTTTATGGAGCTAGCTCACGCTATAATTTATATGCAATTATTGTTTTGTATGTGATTAAAAGTTTAAATATATAAAAACGAGTATATTAAAAAGGTATTAACAAAATAACATTTTTTTATGTAATCTTATGGCGCGACCCTGAGTTCTATAACAAAAAATGCAGGCCCAATTTTTTTTATTATGCGGCTGAGCGCGATAACATCAAAGAATAACTTTTACGATATATAATCACACTTACTAAAGCTGTATACGATTATATGGAATGTAGGTTTTTAGATTTTTTATCAAATATGATAAATTTTTAGCACTTGTTTTGGACAATATATTTTCTATAATTTATTTATACAAATCTACACAAAATGCTTGTTAAAAACAAATTCGTTTTTCTTCACCATCATCAAGATGTCCGGCACTATTTTTGAATCATTTTCTTGGCGATCTGTTCATTTGACACACTATCAGGTGTCCCGTTGAGCTGAACTTGATTGGCTAAGTGTTTTACCACTACTGTACTGTACTACCTCATCCAGAAACGCATATGTGTCGTTCTGGAGCATCACCTGAACTAAGCGGAACAATTCTGATTGTTTGTTGTTTCGATGGGTGTTGGAGCTAGAAGGATGTTGGTCAGAGTTATAGAAGTATTTTTGTTTATTTTTATTTTAGAAGTTTTGAACACTATTTCTATACATAATTTACAAGATAACGCTGGAGATATTTTGTATTTCTTAATATACTAATAATAATTAGATTATAACTGTGTCGAAAAAAAATCACAAAAATGTGTCATTCTTGCACGAAATAACTTTATCCCGTCCTTAAAGAAACCTTGGCTGAATAGCAGCACTATAAATTGCAAATGTGATGACATTTTTTCTCTGATCATTTTGTAGTACTTCGTTTTAGGGGCTAAAAACACTTTTAAGGGGGGTTAGCTTGTATGAAACTTTTTTATTTGAAGTAATATTAACCAAAATTAAATATATTTTTTTTTAAATAAGTGCATCATTCATGTTATTCCTATCTTTCCAAAAAGAAGTTCATCAATTTATTTTTTTAAGTTTTTGGGGCTGAAAACACCTAAAACACTTTTAAGGGACTTTAAAATTTGTATAAAACTTTTTTATTTAAAATAAACTTAAAAGGGTTCCAGAGGTTTGTGCCACAAAAACGTAGTACTACAAATTGATCAGGGAGGAAATTTGAACATTTTGCAGTTTTTTTGACCATTTTTGTAAATCCTTTTTGGGGAGAAAGGGGTAAAATGATGCACTTATTACAAAAAAAATCGATTATTTTAAATTTGACTTTATATTTGTTTATTATGACTTAAAACAGTTTAATACAAACTTAAAACCCCCTTAAAAGGGTGATAGTGCTTTTAAAGCCCCTTAAAAGGGTGCTAGGTGTTTTTGCCCTAAAACCTTAGTACAACAAATTGATCAAGGAAATTTGAATATTTTGCAGTTTTTTTGACCACCTTCTTTTGACCATTTTTGTAAATACTTTTTGGGGAGATAGAGGTAAAATGTATGATGCACTTATTACAAAAAAAAAGTTTATTTTTAATTTTACTTTATATGTGTTTTATTATGACTTCAAATAAAACCCCTTTTTATAAATCCGTTTTGGGGAGATAGGGGTAAAATGTAATGATGCACTTATTTAAACAAAAAATCATTTATTTAATTTTACTTTTTATTTTGTTATTATGACTTCAAATAAAACAGTTTAATACAAACTTAAAACCCCCTTAAAAGGGTGTTTGGGTTTTCTGCCTCAAAAACGTAGTACTACACATTGAGATCAGGGAGGAAATTTGAACATTTTGCAGTTTTTTTATGACCACCCTCTATTGACCATTTTTATAAATACTTTTTGGGCAGATAGAGGTTTCAAATAAAACAGTTTAATACAAACTTAAAACCCCCTTAAAAGTGTGATAGTACTTTTAAAGTCCCTTAAAAGGGTACTAGGGTTTTGTGTCCCAAAAATGTAGTACTACAAATTGATCAGCGGGGAATTTTGTGCCCCAAAAACATAGTAGTACAAATTGATCAGCGGGGAAATTTGAACATTTTGCAGTTTTTTTGACCACCCTCTTTTGACCATTTTTGTAAATCCTTTTTGGGGAGAAAGGGGTAAAATGTAATGATGCACTTATTAGAAAAAAAATCGTTTATTTTAAATTTTACTTTATATTTGTTTATTATGACTTCAAATAAAACAGTTTAATACAAACTTCAAACCCCCTTAAAAGGCTGATAGTGCTTTTAAAGCCCTTTAAAAGGGTGCTAAGTGTTTTTGCCCTGAAAACTTAGTACAACAAATTGATCAAGGAGGAAATTTGAATATTTTGCAGTTTTTTTGACCACCTTTTTTGACCATTTTTGTAAATCCTTTTTGGGGAGATAGGGGTAAAATGTAATGATTGCACTTATTTAAACAAAAAATCATTTATTTAATTTTACTTTTTATTTTGTTATTATGACTTCAAATAAAACAGTTTAATAAAAACATAAAACCTCTTTGAAAGGGTGATAGGGATTTTAAAGCCCTTTGAAAGGGTGCTAGGGATTTTAAAGCCCCAAAAACGCAGTATTACAAATCAGGGAAAAAATTTGAACATTTTGTAGATTTTTTTTTCAACCGCCCCACATAAAGTGCAATTTTGCCGAAACCTTTATCCTTCATGATCTTGGATTTATCTTTACAACTATTATGTCCTGTAGTTGGATTTCTGATAGTACGAGTCGAGCGAGTTTAAACATCCATCTTCCAAAAGTCTTGAACAACTGATTGTTGATATACCGCCCAATTAAGCGATGTCTGCGATGAATACTTTATGGAGATGGTTGTTTAGTCTGAACTGAGAGAGCAAAGTTTTTTTGATGTGTTCAATGTGTCCGGCTTTAGTCCAGGTTCGCTTTGGATTTTGTTAACTAGAACCATGAAAATGAAATGAAAAATCATAATTGATGTCCAAAAGATGTTCTGCTTGGAATGAGGTTAGAATCACTCCACCACGAGACCAGTAGATGACTTTGCAAAATTTATGTTAGCGGATTAAATCCAGTTGTTGGATTGTTGTTATCGCTGAAAGTTTTACACGACCGAAAACTTTTCACGAAAATAAACAAGAAAATTAAATAAAATTGTCAAGAGAAATAATGTGTAAACCTCAACTAAGTCGACATTAACACAAACACAAGAAGTCCTATACACTGCTAGACATTTTATTGGGTCACTCTGTACCCTGAACCTAAAAGTTTGTAATTAAAATTTCAATATTTATTGAATGAAGTAATCGACTTTCCAAACGGCACATCTAAAATAAATGTCCGTCTTCTTATTGTATACTTCCATTAGATCCTCTTTTATAATTGGTCAACTACATACATTGTAAAACTGTTATGAAATTCAGTAATGTTAAATTTCCCAATATGAATAAATAAATAATTTATTCATACTGCATCTCTTTAATAAGCTTATGCCATGTCAGGAATAATTTTTGTATAGATACATATTTTGATTTAAACCGCTGCCATAAAAAAAACTTGCAAAAAATCCTTAAAATCAATATAATATGTTTACTGACATTATAATCCACTGAAATCCACTCTATTGCGTTTTAAACCAAAATATATTCTAAAACGCACATTAAATCCATAAATAATTCATTCATGTATTCAACACAAAAAAAAATCTCTGAAACTCGCATATTTGAGTACATCATTAACCCGGCATTATCTTATCTACAAAGCACTTGAGTGCAAAAAAAAAGTATTATATAATAGGCATTGAAATTGTGATTTATTAAATATCCATCAGTATTGTAATTAATTGGCCGTCACAAACGTGACATACGAATTTCGTTTGGTATACATACAAATACATTTTTTTCGAGTATATGTACATAAATTATAGTGATTATACTCAATCATATAAAAATGTTTTTTAATTTAATGTTTTTTATTTGAATGGTGCATTTTTAAAAAATAAATGCAATATAATATATTATGAGCGTTAACCATAAATCAATATTTATTCAAATGTTGTTCATATACTGCACCCTCTACGTTTAACTACGCCACACCACGACCTTGAACTTACTCATGTCTAGTCGCAAATAATCGACAAATAATGTCGACAAAAACAAACAATAAAGTAATGCCGGCACAGCGGGTCATTGTAGTTTTTTTTTCTCTTGTAATTTACTCGTGTTTACATCGTAAAAAGTGCAAATCAACACTTGTATATGTAAAATCTCTCTATATATATATAGTTCAAAATTGATATGTTATTCCCTTAACACGCGCAGGTGCCATTTTTGAGGTAGGTTCCGAAACTTTCTCTCTTGCGCAGCTTTTACAGAACTTTTATGAATATGTTCGTGACTGATTCTCACTCTCGCTCTCTCTTTTAACATATTTATTTAGCGATTGCGCATTTATGTGCCGTTTGCTTACGTCATATGACAGTTTATGTTTTTTTTTGTATGTTGTATATACACTTCCGGGGCACATGCACGCAATCACTTAATCTTTTTTGTATATGTAGTCTAAATTCGGAATACACTTAAGTAAATAATTTGAAATCAATTTTACGTGTGAAATGTGTGGTTCATTAGAGTATTTTTTAATTATAAAAAATATTTGTCAGATTTATTTTGAAAAAAGTTTAGGATGCAACCTAAATTATCCCTTAAATAAAATTAGCCTAAGCTAAAAACTTCAAGGATGATCATTTGAGTGGTTCGATTTTATTTCATTTTCAAATTTTCGTTTACGGGTGGGCTTAAAAAAATTAAAAATATTTATTTTTTCGACGTTTCTTACCTTTGCATTGCGCTTGAAAAATAAAAATTGGAAAAAAAACCGGAAAAATTGTCATTATATTCAAATAATAGTGTCAAAACAGTCCTGCGGTATTTTTTATTCAATTTTCAATTATTCATAAAATTGGTTACAATCATCCGATTTAAGTCAAATATGCTCCGTTTTGTTCGATGACTAGTTCCTAACGAGATGCCAACATCATAATGCCCCTCTTATAGAAGCTCACTTCCCTATTGGCAAAAAAACTCGGAGAGCCAATTTTCACAGGTCTCTTTTGGTGGTAATCACTTAGTACGAGCTCCGGACTATATGGTGGATTCAAAAGAACCTCCCATCCGAGCTCCCGCAGCTTCTGGCGCGTCACCAAAGATTGTGTGGCCTGGCGTTGTCCTTATGGAAGACAGTTCGGCCACTGTTGGTCAAAGATGGCCTCTTTTGCATGAGTGCTGCCTTCAAGCGGTCCAGTGGTTGGCAGTACCGATCCGAATTGAGTGTTTGGCCATAGGGGAGCAGATCATAGTGGATTATTCCCTGCCAATCCCACCTAATACACTTTTCATCGCCTGTCACCAAAGCTATTTCTAGGACTTAGCACTAAGGTAAACCATTCCCTTTCAATTGATAAATAACATCTATTACCAACCCATCAATTGCGATGTCTTGTTTTACTAACTAAGGGGATCTAGCCAGTTTGCTAAACCATAGACAATCTGATAAACAGTGGTATGGAAACAGTGGTCTTCGTATAAGTAAGTAAGTAGGCGGTGTAACACGAGAGTGAAAATTATGCAAACAATATGTAGAACTTAGTGGGGTGCTCATATATCATGTACGCTAAATTTATACAAGGCAACGATACGAACTGTCATCGAGTACGGTTTATAAATATCTCAGCGACACGAATTCTAAGGTTTCAGCGCATTCATTCATTTAAGGGGAGGAGATCAATGTTTGACCACAATTTCAGAAATTTTAAAATTTCAGATTTAAGGATGGTATAGGGAGGCTTGAAGGGGTCTTGGGTCAAGGTAATTTAGGTACCTATCAAAAGGAAAAACGATAATTGAAATCCGACAGCCCTCAAAGAAAACAGGGGAAAAAATACTGTTTTTAGGTCTGTAGAAATTATACTTTAGGTGTGGTGACACATATTGACCCTTGTGGGCAACCCCGTTGTAAGTCCGTCCATTTTACTTCGGCTTCTCCTTGGATGTCTATGAACAGCTTGATATGCGTATCACACGTATCAGGGTTTTCAAGGGCAGAGGGAATACGCCTTCCACGCTGCATTGCTCGCAGAGTGATTATTGTTTTTCTTGGTAAACACAAAACGGCGCCAGTGTCTGGTATTCGCTTCAAGAAGTTGCGACTTACCCACATACAACCAGTCGCTGCGTGCGACAAAGTTCGTCGGCGCTTCTCATCTTGCTCTCTGGACCATCCGTCTCGTAATCCGGACATCACATCTCGTTCTGTCCATAGACTCGTTCCACCACTTCTGAGATATCGCTTTCTTTTCCGCACGAACCGGTCATTTGCCTCGTGCACTATAGCAGCTAGTGAAATATACCATGGCAGTCAGAGACATTGTGCTAAACTGCTCAAAGCCAACACTGGATGCGATCGAACGCTACCGTCGATACTCCACTCCGTGCTAAAAAGGTTCTGGAAGGCTTAATTTTTCAGCGTGACATCTATGTCGTTATTCCCCGATGGCCCGTTAAACGTAAAGTCATAGGGACATTCGTTGACGACCGCTATGCACGAGGACTCTTCAGGGCTTGTAAATATACGCATTGTCACTCCTGGTACGAATTTCTGCGCTGTTGGATGCGTGCAAGAGCATGATTATAAATTGGGTAGTTTTTCCACTGAATGCCGTGTATGTTTTTGTTTCTCATTACTGCCAAAAACTGCAGCAATATTACAGAGATTTACGAAACACCTGTCTTGTTACTTAATAACATAGTAATCAGAATCGCTGTTTCGTAGATAACATAAATTAATATAACCTCAAACACAAATCTAAAAATTCTAAATTCCATAACGTGTGCTCGCGGCTATACGCCATAAAACGAACCCCGAAACAGGAGATTCGAGTACGGGTAAAATTGTTAAAATATAAGAAAACAAAATTTGCGCTCTGAAGAGTTCATGTTTTTTTTTCTTTTTGACAGTAGAATTCGAGATCTGAACGAATGAAACGACTTTCAGAATGATTAAATCACCCCATACGCGTGTGTTTATGTTTACTGATGGCATCAATGTCACGTTATTCCAAATCAATAAACTATTTCAGAAATAGACTACCAATAACAAGAAAAACCTACTGATTTAAGGTGCTACAGTCAACCCTGACTTTACAAAATTCGATATACCTATATATATACTCACCCATCTGTGCGGCCAACAACTTTAAAAGTGACGGAAGCATGCTAGCGTCACGTTGCCAAGTCTCTTTGGGCCACGGAACATACGAAGCAATTCTCCGATTTTCAGCTGCTGTTCGATCGGTACGCATATTGAACTGTTGCCTGTAGTAATTATCTGATGATTGTGAAGAATTCTTGTTCTCTGTTTTTTGAATAACCGGCGAAGTAATCCCGAACGGATGCGAAAAGTAGAACATGCACACCGGAGCAGGACTCTGAATGTGCGTTTATTTTGACATCATAGTTTGTGTAATGTATATAAAGAATTACTTACCTGCAAGACATTACGGTATATGCCACTTACTGTACTGGAAGTCGAGCAACGTTCTTCACTCTCCATTGTGATTATGATTTTTCTGTTGAACAATCAACCTGTTATTAGGTTTCCCTAAAATCAATATTTATATTTAAAAATGTCTGAGTATTTTATTCAAAAAGTTTTAATTTTATAAACAAAACTATTATGAAAATTATCAATACGCTTCCCTGCCCCAACACAAAATCAAAACTTTAAACTTTCTTGTGCACAAGAATGTTGCCATTTTCAAAAAAGCCCAAATTTACAGTATGTATTGATTGTTAAATCAATTCCTGGTTGGTATCGAAGTGAAAGCGTGCGCACGGTCGCATAGCTGGATTTAAAATAAAACATAATATACTATAAATTATATATTATATATTTCCATGCGGATCCGGAAAATAAGAACATATTGAAAACTACATATTCTCATTGGCACAGGAACTGAGTGAGTGGCGCGAACTTGAGGTTCGTTAACCTCGGAAATTCCAGAGTATATCATTTTGATACGACCCCATTTAATATGTGTCCAATTCGAATGGTTCATATATATATATGAAAATACGCAATTGCGATTATATTATTGCATGCGCAATAATTTTAATTATGTCAGATATAAGGCGACGCAATGTAGTTCCTTCGTGATTCCATTAAGATTGCATATCAGAGACGCGTATGAAAACAGTACGGCCGGCGCGGCGTGAGAACGCGTGTTCACTGAAGCAATTATTCGGGTCGATCAACAAAACGATTAGAAGCACAAGCCATAACATATAATATGCATTTGAAAACAAATTTAAGTATCAACGAAGAATTAAAGATAGAATTGAATATAATATACATATATTTTTAAGGTTTTCAATTTAAATTAGCAAACTCACAGAAACTCACTTTAAAATATCGAAGCACTTTTTCAATCGACTTTTCTAACCAGAATTGTGTCAGTAATAAAACAATAAAAACTTTTTCAAACGACGCACATTCCTATACGCTAAACTGTCGCTTAAATCACAACTCTGTGACTCGTGGAACTACAACCGACTAGACCGTAAAATTCCCTGACAAATCCCAGAGCGTGGGTTCACATTGCGTGCTCACCAGAGTTTGTTATTCATGGATACGATATTTGTGTACAGTTATTTTACTATAATTATACATATTTATATTCTGCTATAATAGGTATATTACAATAGATATAGGTAAGCTTAAACAATAAGTATTTACAAACTACATAACGAAAATTTAAGCATTCCAATAGTAATTAACTTGTTAGTTATATGGTACTAGGTATAGATATGTTATGCACTAATATTGATAACAACATATATTATGAAGATTAGGTAGAACGGTAATAGGACACTCACCCCGCGGACTTTGTCAGTTATTATGCGAAAAAGATATCTCCTTGATGATGTGCAACCAATTCAATTCAAAATACGTGAGCCATGCTTTATTCTTAGAATTAAGAATTATCGCCCTGCGGTTTTGATGTTAAAAGTCCAAACAAATTATTTTTTTAAGAATCTAAATAAAATGTTATTTGCTATATTTAGTTCAATAGTAAAAGCATTTGACTATTTATAAAAATAAAAAAAATCGAGAAGCGTGGCGGATTGGAAGCCTGTCGGCTGTGGCGATGCAGACATATCAGAACTTGTGGACGAAGGAGGGCACACATTTGAGAGATAAGTGGTTTATTTTACGATCCTTGAGTGTCTATGACGAGTCTGTTGTGTGGAAGTTACCGGTTTACCAACAGAGATTCCTCTTTTCTTTCTGTGACTGGGATGCGGCTTGTCCGCTACCAGAACCACTGTATCGTTTCAGCAACGTGTTCCGATAGAGTGTGCTTCGGCATGACTGGAAGTCTTAAATAAACTAGTCTCAAACGTGTGTCTATCGGATATCTGGCTACCTCCGATAGTATCCTTACCTTACTGACGATAAGAGTGTCTCTGTCTCACAAAGGCGTTCTCAATAGATAAAGATGCGCAGTTGGGAACTGTATTGCTCGATGATGGTTCAAGCACGGAAAATCACACCGACACTTTGAAACATCTGATGAGTAACCACTTCCAAACTGCATATTTAATGATCAGACTCACAACAATACTGATGTAAACCATGAGGTTGACCATGATCCAAATTGGAGCTTGGCCGCAACCATAATCACTATTGATAGAATAAAGTCGGACCTGTCTTCTTTTAAACCATATAGTATAAGACGCCAGGACCGGATGGTATTTATCCAATAATTCTTCAAAAACTATAAAGACTTAATCTCCAAGATCTTCAGATCTAGTTTAGCACTGAGTTACATCCCTAAAATTGTCAACTTGCTATAGTCGTTTTTAATCCTAAACCAGGAATAGACAATTACAATTCAGCAAGCTCTTTCCGCCCAATTATAGTATTACATCGTGTACTTAAAACACTCGAAAGAATGTGCGACAGATATCTCAGAGATACTGCGCTACACGAAAAACCCTGAAATAAAATGCAACAGGCCTACTTAACAGGGAAATCAGTCGAAACCGCTCTTAATAATGCAGTCACTTCAAAAAACAATCTCACTTAGTAATTCTAGACATCATTTCTTCCAATCGCTTAAACAAGCGGCCATCGAGTTCTGAATTGACGACATGATGCTGTGACTCTAAAGGGGTCAATCTACAAGCAAAAGTTGTACAATGATGTTCACAAGGAGGTGTTCTATCACCTATCATGTGGTGTCTAGTAATAGATGGACTACTTAAAGTCCTAAATAGCTTAGGGTACTGTACAATTGGCTTTGCGGATGATATAGCAATCCTCATATCCGGAAAGGATGAAAACACAATCATAAATGTTATGCAACAAGGATTAAGAATTGTAGAAAAAGAGAGAGACTTTTCTAAATCTTACGCCCCTCCCTTTGTTTATAGAAGGCGAAGCTACTCTAACTGCATTACGCATGCTAAACAATAATGAATGGATCAGTACTGGTACCATAACCGGTCATGCACTAATCCATACAAAGTCGTCATTCATAGAGAAACACTGGAACACTTTCTCTGACAGTGTCCAATGCTCCAGATTAACAGACCTGTGAACCTAAGCACACCAGTAACTACAATCGATGTCATTATAAGGATTCAAGCCTCAAGAGCACCACAGCTTTCGTTGAGAGCCAAACTGGTTCTCGGAAGAAGATCACGGACCTTCGCACGAGGATCAATATTAAAATGAAGTTGCACAATGGGCACATTTTGGCCTGCATGCCCCGAAACTCTAAATAAAATAGATACGATAGAAATACTAAACAAATGCTTAGTTTATCATTTTGTACGTAAAGATGGCACTACAAAATGTTTGCCAAATTTGTTGCTATATATTTTTTGAGGTAAACCCTCATTTCTTAGGTTACAAAGAGAAGATCTTGCGTATAGTGGGTCTGTCGGCTGTAGCGATACCGATATTAGCCTAGCCTTACTGTCGATAAAAGGGTCTCTGTCGCAGTTGAACTCTCACTTCCCCTACACAGTGTGGGACCCCATGTAGCATTCTCGAAACAAGATTAAACACGAAATTTAAAAAAATGGTAATCGTGTCGACCCGTCAACCAGAATTGTGTCAGGTGCCGACATAAATGATATGAGTGTAAACACAAAGTTGACAATTTCAGTCAACACAAGTAAGAAAAAATGTGTAGTAACAAAAAGGCAGGATTTAACAATCTGTTACAAAGATGACACAATATTACTATTATACTAGTACAGTCTAACAAACATATTAGGTTATGTAATAAAAAAAATCTTGTCAAATATCAAAATTTAAACTCAATGCAGACACGCAATTCAGCACTCAATGCCAAAATTAAAGTACAATAAAGCGGCACTTGTCAAGTTTGGTAACAATGTTCCAATTCTAGTTCCAAGCGCGTTGCAAGATTTCGATGTACAGTATAATATAAACTTAATAAAGTTTTATGTGTTTTAATTTTTAACTATTAGTTAGTCATAAATAGTATTTGGTATATATTATATATTATGTTCACTATTCCAAAAATAACAAGATGGAAGTATTGATGATTATGGATGATGG
>JANSTU010020263.1:0-13598 GCA_027564075.1 Bolitophila hybrida
ATACTATATATACTATATACTATATATATGATGTTTACACATCCCCCTGTGACTTCTGCAACTCACACACTTTTTTTGTATATTCATTTATGAACTAAGGAATGTTATAAGTCATTTTATCCGTTTTATTTCTACTTTTTGATTAACAATTGTGTCATAAAAATGCTACAGGTGAGAACGACATGTATTTTTGTGTTAGGCATTGGTGTTGGTACTGGGTTCGGCTTAGATGCTCAAACGTTCAGGTGCGCAAAAATCACAAATTATGACTGACGTAACAAATTATATTTCAAAAATATAAATAGATTGGCTCTTTAAAACACAACACAATTCACCATATATATTTTACGTCAGCCCGGTATAAAAATGGTCGAGCAAATCCAGAAAGAAGTATCCAGAAATAACTCCCAGTACCGAGCTGAAAAAAAATAAATTTGGAATCTTGAGATCATTTCCAATGCTACAATTTTTTTTTAGTTGGCCCCATAAACCATTTTTTAAAAATAAAATAAAGAGAAAAAAATATTATTTATTTGGTTGAAAATATTTTAAGTTGTTAGTTAGTTATGTGATATCATAGTTTGCTATGAGGGCCGAAAAAAATAAACATAAAAATGCCAAAATGTTCTTTTTCACTGCTTTGGTTTCTAAACCAGAAGACTATGTTCCCATACAAAGCACACGCATACAAACTTAACGACAACTTGACCACTTACGAATTTTTACACAGAAAAACAGCGAAACCAACGAGTGTAAATTTCTCCAATATATATAGGTATAGTAAAATCAATTTCGAGCATCTAGGTAGCGATCACACGCTAGCTACTCCAATGAAGCAACACTTTCTGTTTTTATACACAATACATGGGAAGTGCGTTCAAAAATAGTACTATCATATGACACGCTAGCGTGTCTAAAATATGCAAAAAGTCGCAACTCTGAACTGCTTCCCATTTATTGTTTAAATATTTTATGATTTTTTTAACAATTATATACATGCCAAATGTCAGAACGTGCCCAAATACACAGCCCTACACATAATGCGCAAAGTGTGCGCAAACGCGTACATAACGTGTGTCGACGGTTGTATACTTCACAGGCGCATTGCGCGTAATGTAAACCTTGACACATTCGATTTGTCCCGCTTTTGCGTGTGTGCTTATCAAATTGACATAATATTTTCAGTTCTTCACTGTCAAGTAGTCACAGTGAAAATTAAAAACTCTTTGGAAACGAGATGAAAACTCAAGTGAAACTGCGTAAATCGTAATAGTTTAACACAGTAATTGTAATATATAATGTCGTTGTGTATGTTGGCTCGCCTTCGGTGCTGCCGGAGTCGTTTTACCAGTGTCGCAAGTGGACGATATGCTGACAACAAAAAGCCGTCTTCGCATACACCCACAGAAGCCCGATCGCGTAGTTACAGTCGGACCAATGATAAACATGAACTGGGTCAAACAACCGTTCTTGTGCAGCAGGGCTGTGAGATTCAAGAGCTACCCGCGATCATGCGACGCGTCGGACAAGACGATATTGTGGCGATGTGCTCAAATACTCTTATACTGGATGGTGCTCGTGGAGTGCCCGTAAACTCGTGCACTGATCCCGATGCGATTATACGCAGACTAAGTGAATGTACAGCCTCGCCGAGTATACTTGGAATCATTGATGGAATACCAGAAGCAGAGCTGACGCCGGATGTGGCTGTGTATGCGCTGGATAAAATTATTCGTCTTGGCTCTTTGATACAGTTGAAAAATCTAGAGGACGGTAATGAGGTTTACACAAAAATCGTGCAGTGTCTTACACAGAAAAGTGATACAAAAACGTTGCTGGACACGTTGGACATTCTGCGAATATTTGTGGACTTGCAGCGAACCATTGGACAGTTGTGTGACGAGTTACTAGTACGAAACTCGGATGGAATCCTGACAATTGTTGAGATTTGCGAAGCTGTGCATCGATTTGTAGAGTGCCAGCAGACTGAAGGTGCTGAGAAATTCTGGGCAGGTCTGTCTGATATGGAGAAACAAATCGACGAGAACAATATTAAGTTTGTGTACCAAATTCTACCAAAACTTCGTGTGAGTAAACGCATGGTAGTAGGTGTTCTTGAGCGAAGAATAACAGCAGTTTTCTGGCAGTTGTCACCGGAAGCTGTTGTGGACATAGTAACTTCGCTGGTGGATAGCAAGACTTCACCAGTTCGAACAATGAAAGCGTTATCCCGCTGGCTGAATATAAACATCCATGCGGTCGGCGAATCACAGCTCGAGACAATCTTACGGGCATTCACTGATCTGGACCACTCCGATGAGCAAGTAGAGCGAGCCATGGAGCGTTACGTTAAGACAAAGGTAGTAAAAATACGCAATGCATCCTTGGTTGGAGAGATACTACGCCATTGCGCTCGTTTTCGACTAAGGAATTCACACATATTTAACGGAAGCAGCGAATACTTGATTGCAAATATTGCGGCCATTGAACCTGTTCATCTGAAGGCAATCGTACAACCTTTTGGAGAGCTCGACTACCAGCCAACAAATAGCATTCGCTTCTGGAAGGTTCTCGAAGCCTATTTGGACACACATTTTGAAAAAATCAGTCCAGGCGATATGATCGAAATTATGCTTAGCTGCGTTTATCTAGAGAAGTATCCGCTCAATTTTGTAAAACGAATATTTAATCCATACTTTTTGGACATAATGCTATCGACAACACCGTCTGCTCAACATCAGAAGCTACGTAGTGACCTGAAGCTGTTTGACACGTCCCTCACCATCGACTGTGGTGGCGAATATGGTGGACCAATGTTACCGCGCGACCATTCTGCAAAGGCTCTTTGGCAAGATGGTCGCATCAAACGAATCGTCCAGAACATGACCGAACAATGGTGTGAAATAGCAGGAGGGGCCTCGGACCAGTACACCAAGTGTGTGGTTCATCAGAATCTGCCGTTTAATCCGTTGTACGTTATTGACGTCCTTCTGCATCCGGCAGGAATGGGACGCTTGTGGAACTTCAATGTACGTGCTGATCGAAACGTTTTCGTTGCTGTATTAATTCAGTTACCTGAACATTTTGACTCATCTGGTGAGAATCTTATCGGACCACAAATGATGCGCGTGCGTCACCTTCGTCGTCTAGGAATGAAAGTTGTTCAGCTGGACTACGAAACACTTGCCCGATTGCAGTTATACCCGCCCAAACTAAACGAGTACCTGGTGGAGCGTATGAAATTGGCACTACCTGCCATCAATGTCTAAACACATATATATATATATAATATCGAATTATTTCTTCTTTATCGACTTATATTCTAGCAGTAATTTTATTCCTCCGTTTTTTTTTGCTCTTGTTGAACAGTATTTAAGATTTAAACATAAAATATGTTATTATATTCAGTGACTTATGTATCAATAAAAGTTGTTTATCAGCATAATAAATCAATCTTTTTATTTAAATATATTTTAGTCGTGTTAATTATTTGAGATACTCATAATTTTTTTTTTTGTAGTCGAGTCATCAAGTCACCTGCTGAAATCGAGGTGTTACGCTATGTTGCCAAGGTATCGTCTGAAGCCCATAAAGCAGTTATGAAGGGAGTTAGGTGAGTTTGATTAAGATTATAAAGAATTCGTATTAGGAAAAATATTCTCAATCATTTTTCAGACCGGGAATGTTGGAGTACCAAGCTGAGGCAGAGTTCCTGAAACACGCTTACTACGTGGGCGGCTGTCGACATGCGTCGTACACGTGTATCTGTGGCAGTGGAGAAAATTCATCCGTTTTGCACTATGGTCACGCTGCTGCCCCAAATGAGAAGATTATCGTAGATGGGGAAATGTTGCTGTTCGACATGGGTGCCAATTACTTTGGGTACGCTGCTGACATTACGTGCAGTTTCCCGGCTACTGGCAAATTTACCGAAGGTATTTTTCAAAAATGTTTCTATGTATTTTATCTTTAAAATTATTTTTTTTTTAGACCAAAAACTAATCTACAACGCTGTTTTGGACGCAAGTCTGGCAGTTATGGAAGCTGCAAAGCCAGGCGTATCGTGGGTGGACATGCATAAGTTGGCCAATCGAGTTGTATTGACGGCACTTAGGACCGGCGGATTGTTGATTGGTGAGATCGATGACATGATGACGGCCGGCATCAATGGTATCTTCCAACCACACGGTTTGGGGCATCTGCTTGGTTTGGACGTGCACGACGTTGGTGGCTACTTGGAGTCATGTCCACCAAGACCCACTGAACGTGGTGTAACTTCTTTGCGCTTTGCCCGTACTTTGGAGGCTGGCATGTATCTGACCATCGAGCCTGGTTGTTATTTTATTAATCACTTGTTGAACAAAGCTTTGGAGGATCCTGAGCAGAATAAATTCTTGGTACCCGAGGTGATTGAGCGCTTCCGTGGATTTGGTGGTGTACGAATTGAGGACGATGTTCTGATCACCGAAACTGGAACTGAGAACTTCTCCATTGTACCGAGGACGTAAGTTTTATATAACAAATATTAAAGTTTGTTTTTATTTTAATTGTGGTTTTTACATTTCAGAGTCGCAGAGATCGAGGCTTTCATGGCTGCTAAATAAAACAAAATATTGTGCTCAAATATATGTATTCAATTGCCTTTTTATATAATAATCACACAGAATAAATGTATATGCATATAATATTAGATATATAATTCCTAAAGACCCTGAACCGCATCAGTACGCAGCATTTCCATGAGTTCTAACAAATTCTGCTCAGCCTGTTTCTTTAGTTCCGTATAATCAAATTCCTACATACATTTTATAAAGTAATAAAGAATACATAAAATAATAAGTAAATACCTGCTTAAGTTGAGCCAAAGACGATTCCATCAATCGATTCTCTTGAATTAGGTCGGTGAGTTTCTCCTCGAGGTGTGAAATCTGTCGATATGTTTCGTTACCACGTAATTGTTCCTAAAATGTACATAAATAATAATTATTATTTATTTAATCATTTCAATTATTGATCTACTTTAATCTCCTGGTTGCGCTTTTTGGCCTCTTCAACCACATCTATCGTGACACGTTCCTTCTTCTTCAATTCGTCAAGTGCAGCAGACAGACTAGCCATTTTTTCTGCTGCTTCTGATCGCAAACTCTGCAAAACCATTATATTTAATATCTAGAATTGATACATCTTGAAACCTTCGACCGACATCAAGATTATTAAATTTCTTTATCTCGTCAGTTACGGTTGATTCTTCTACACGCAGTCCGGCCAACTGATCCTTGGTACGTTTCTCAAGAATCTGCAATTGTTTCAGCTGAATACTAAGTCGTTTGTACTCCTTTAGCAGACCATCCTGTGAGCTGAGGTCATTGCGTTCGTCCATCAATGACGCACGTGCGTTTCCCGGAGATTTCATATTGATACCCTGCAATGTGATCTGCTCAATAGCATAGGTAATCTGATTTTTAAGCGTGTCTATGTCTGAAATAAATGTTCATCTTGAGAAAATATAAAACTTTAAATGTTTTAAAAAATATACTTCGACGTTCAGCCTCCATGCTAGGCCGGAATGTTTCCATAAATGCAGACATGGTTTCGTCGCGCCGCTTAAGCTCCTTGTACTTGGCATGTCGTTCGGAATTACCTTCCTCGAGGTCTTGGTCGATTTGAAGAAGAAGCTCGCGCTTGTCGTTCAATTGATCCTCGACCAGTTTCATTTGGCGCCCGATACTGGCGAGCGACTGATTGTTGGCCCGCACCTCTGCGATTAGTTTCTCACGTTCCTGGGCTGGTGTAAGGCGATTAGCTTCTTCGCTGCGTAAAGTATTTCGTTTCTGAACCAGTTCATGCAGTTTGCTAAGCAATCGTGCAGCTTCCATGCGAGGCTAGTTAGACAAAAATATATATTTTCTAAACTTTCGAGCTGAATAAAAAAAACGTACCTGCGATGTCATCACCGTCGCCTCCAATCTCTCCTTCTGCTTTACCAACTCCACAATTTTATCGTGCATCTCACCATTCTCAGCCCTTAGACTTTGCGCCAGGGCCTGCAGTTGTCGATATCGGGATTGGTCTTCGGGCGTTAATGAAAATATAATCTCGTTTAGTCGTACTTTCTCACGTTCAATCTGCTCTTCAAGCTCTTTGTTTCGATTTGTTTTAGACTGACGTTCTTCGAAGAGTGATTCCAGTTGACTCTGCAAGCTCTCATTACGCTCACGCAAGACAGTGGCCTCCTGCTGGATCTGCTGGCGTGTCAGACCCGTGCCATGGCTGTCAAGAACGATATTCATGTCGGCCAGTTGAGTTTGCAGTGTCGTTAGCTCCTTGGCGGCCTCTTTGACCTTCCGCTCAAACGTTCGTTTTGCGGATTTCTCACGATCCATAGTCTGCCGCTCGTTTGTCAGCCGTTCGGTTTCACGCGTAATCTCGTTCATCTTCATCTGTAGCTGTGCCTGCCAGTAACGCTTGTCCTTAATTTGTCTCATGCCATTAGCAGTTCCGAAACGTCCTCCCTGTGCCGTTGGCAAACCACTGAGACCATGCTGCGTCAGCGGACGTTCCGACATCATCTGAAGAAGTAAGTATCATATAATAATATATAAAACAAATTATAGTCATTATTACATTTCCCGCAAAACCAAGTGCAGTTCCGAGTCGTTGACTTGAACCAGTCGGTGGTGGTCCTGTTAGCAAAGATCCCGCGGCAGTCAGACGACTCGCAGTACCGCCGCGCATTGAGGATGGCGGTCGAGCGGCAGACATTCCTCTGAAAATAAGTCATTTAATTCAATCATATTATATATTTATGTAAACTATCGGGAGTTTTACCTGTTCAAACCAGCCGCTGTGCCTGGGCGCATACTGCCCATTGGACTTGGTGTAAATGATTCTGAAGCCATTATTGAATCACCACGTCTTCTTCTAGATACTGGACGTGCGCTGGACGTATGACTGCTGGATACTGAAAAATCCATCTGCGACAATAAGAATTTATTTTCCTTATATAAATTCTGTATGTTATGATTTTATTATTGTTTGGTTTTTGTGTTTCCATGCGCAACGCGAGTAAGCATACAATTCATGCATATTTATCCTGATTTAAAATTAGCGCTGCTATCAATAAAACTTTATCGAGTTTGTTAATAGATGGCAGCTCATGCGCTCAAGCTTCGTGTGCATATGCGATCGTTTGACATTTCATAAATAATCAAACGTAAATAAATATACACAATTCAAAATTACAAATTTCTGTGATTGTACGTATTTTCTTTGCCGTATTGGCATAGGTTTTGGATTTGTTGAATTGAATTTGTATTTTACGAAACCGGATAAAGATTATATAAAGTGAATTTCGTAAGTGTGCAAATAATTATGTATTTTAGTTTGAAAAAAAAATCGTATCAAGCAAAACACTGTGTGTGTCGATCATTATTTGCACAGGGTGATTGGAAAAGTTTTCAATTGCGCGTTAAAAATAGTGACAATTCATATGTTTGTTACTTTTTTCGTCCTTGTTCGGTTTAATGAAAGATAAACAAAACAACAACCTGTGCCCAAGGACATTTGCGGCATTTCCCGCATGGCCATGAGCTGCTGCAATATGGTGCGCATGACGAGCGCTGTTTCTTTTTATATATATTTTTAAATGTTTAACATACTACACCTCGACCGCGCGACCACCGAATAATAAATAATGTATGGAATGTGCGCGAATGGACAAGCGTGCGCGCGTACCAAACAATTCAGTTCAGATAGACGCGCGAGTGGCGCGCCAGACAGTATAAATAAACGCATTAATAATTCAGTCCGAATTATCGTTGATCGTCGGACTCTTCGCACATATTAGTCTCTATCTGTGATATATGTGTGTATGCAGTGCGAGTACGTGTTACGCGATCATGTACCGTGTTCTAAACATAGATTTACGTTTTTATTCATTTTTTCCTATCTCTGCATGCGGTGCAATTCTCTCTCTCTCTCTCTCTCTCTCTCTCTCTCTCTCTCTCTGTATAAAGCATTGTGTACTGTATGAATATATATACCTATACGTATAGTGCTATGTGGGTGAGAGAGAGTATTGTACATCTGCTCGATCGTCGTTCAGTGTATATAGCTTTTTATATTTTTATCTTGTTTTACGCGTAATATATGTGCAATTATCGTATCAGAATTTAAAACAGCCCTCTTAATATTTACTGTTTACCATTCCTCAACTCTTGTACAAAACTTTGCTATAAGTAACACATGTTGTCTATTTCTAAATCTAAAACGACTACTCTACGAAAATCAGCCCTTAAGTAATAGACCCGACAAAAAATATTAAATAATAACATACATTTGTATATTGTTATATATACTTCAAGTTGCTCTACCCTAATTTCATTCAAAGTGAAGAGAGTCCCGTTCGCGTGTTTGTGAATTCGTAATTCTTTCAAAAAGAGAAAAAGATACCGGCAAAATTTAATTTTTTGTCTTTAGCCGCGTCCGCGTAATATTAAAATATAGAAAGAGAGCCATTACAAAGTACGATTACGCTCTCCTGCTATGGAAAAACACGAGTCTCTCCTCTCCTCGATTTTTCCATAACTTTTGCTTTTACACAACGATCGACATGCTGTCAAAGAGCAAAGAGCATGTTTCAAGTTAGTTGCATTCTCGAGCTCGGCCGTTTCTATCACGCTCATTGTGCGCCGCGCGCGTCTATATCCAAAAACGTAATAAGAATAACCAAATATTTATCGTTGTTTGCTGCTTCGTCGATTTTGTTGTGTTTATTTTTATAATCTTTATAAAACAGCCGCCTGTGTCTCTGTGCAATTTTTCGAATGTGTTCTATAACGTGATTTCGCATATATTGCGCGTTTACAATACATAGTGAACAAGTGAAAGTTTATACTATATAAAGTCCTAATCGTGCTCGTCTGTTCAGTATATTCAGCATATAATTATTAATATCATTAAACCGCAATCGCCCAGCCAAAACCGAAAAGCGTAAAAATTGCATACTAAACTGCAATAATATATATACATACATTGTGCATATTATATGTGTATATATAAAGCAGCAGCAAAGTGCATTTTAAGAGTGTGCGAGCGTGTGTTTGTGTAAACAACATGTAACCGTTATTTATTGAGTAATAAAAAACCTGTTTCTTGAGCGAGCGTGCACGCTGTGTTGTTGATACTTTTTCAAGTATAGTATTATTATTATTATTATAATACGTTTGCGGTTTTGTAGGATTTTATGATTCTAATAATACACACGGGCAATTCAGATTGCATATACCTATTATTGTAAATTGCAAAGTGTAAATGATATCTTAACCCACATGTGTATGTGTAAGCGCATGTTCAAATGCAGTGGTTGATTAAAACAATATCTCTGTTTACAAAAAGTGAATAATAATCATAATAAAATTATATTATCTGGTATATTACTGAGTGAACTTAGTGAACAAATATAATTATCTGCATCAGAAATTTGCAATTCATACAAAAATGGAGTACACAAATTGAAAAGGGATTTCTGAGTAGAGGAAAAAGGGTTGTAAATGATCATTTGTGCAAGAGAGTGACTCAGAACGTTTGCACCAGCGATTGACCGAACAAAAACATGAACGGAGTAATGGCAATGGACGAGAACGGTGACGACATCAAGAGCCCGATGAAGCGGCTGGGATCGACCAGAAAGTTGCTGATATTTAATAGTAAGTATTGTATATATCTGTTCTATGATTTTTCTATGGAATATTGATTAAGGCACTTAATCAGAAATTTTGTGATACATATATATTTTATTATAATAGGCCACATTCTTTACGCCGCAATGTTAAAGCCTATTATGCATTTTGAATGTATATCCTGTATATGGTTGAAAAAATGTGCCGCTCCACTGCGTTTTCCTTCTATCAACCTTTTAAGGAGATTTAATGTTTTTTAATCTTAGAAAATGCCATTTAAAGGAGGTACAGTGCTAGAAGGGGATTTGGGTATCAATCTATAGGTATTTTGAATATTGATAATGATTCTTTTTTGTATTTTATCCAAAAAGTTAAAAAAATTATATTGCTGATACAATCAGAAGAGTCTGTGTCCATAAGTAAACTCAGAGTTTCCTGAGGGGATTCTGTATAACTAACTACCATAAGATTTCATTTGGAAATTTGAACTTGGTAAACTTTTGCCATTCTGATCTTCCATAAACTAGTAGCCCCTACAGAACCGGATTTTTGTAAAGATTTACCATCTTTATTTATAAGGTTTCTCGCATCAGAGGTTTTAACGTTCCAGCTTTTCATGGTCAACGTGAAAAGAGAAAGAAAATAAATAAGCGGTTTCTACCAGATTTGACTAAACTAAATCAAAATCATAAAATCGATCATTTACAGTATATATATTTGTACTATAAAAAACCAAATTATTTTTTTTTCTTTTTCTTTTTTTTAAACCTATGCACTTTATATTCTAAACGTGAATATATTTTAATTTAAAAAAAAGAAAATATAATTTTAAATGATATAAAAATAACCGATGTTTTTTATAAGATTAATGACACAGTTATTAAGTTTTCTATATTTTTTAATTTTAAAACTAATTTATTTTTTTAATTTCCTAGGAACACAGGGGTCACAAGGGGGTCAAATTGACCCCACCATATTTAAATTATTGCCGCGTTGCCCGTATCAGGATATTACTTTGAAACTTTCAGAATGAGAGTATCGTGTATTTTTTTTAAATACATATTAAAAATGGCGAAAAAAATCAACAAGGATGCAAAGCGTTAAAAAAACTATATTTTACTTATTATAAAAAATCATAACTCTAGCAATTTTGAAATATTTGTTCATACATTTTTAGGGTAATACTAAGATATCCTAATTTACGGAAAATTCTGCAATTTTCCTTCAAAGGGAACCCCCAAGCGTCGTTAATAAAAAATAAATTACACCCTCTTTAACCATGTTTTCTTTTTTAAGAGGGTATTTCATTTTCTTTGGGTTAGCCACTTAATATTTTGAAATCTTCCTGATTGTAATATAATATATAAAGTATATTTTTGAAAACAATGATATTTTTGATTAAACAGAAAAAAGATGATTCATAAGAAAATGTAAGTAACACACAAAATAATCCTGTAAAAAAATGGTGTGTTTATAATTTTAAAAATGTTATTCTACGAAAACTTATTTGACTCACGTTATATAAACATACATAAAGGTGATAATTTTTAGAGCGAAAATAGGTTTTTTGTTGCGGATCGCATTTTGAGCACTTTTGGATTTTGATAGATTTAGAAGATTATTTACAGACCTATTATGGCTGTTTGTGCCAACTCTTTAATTATTGACCATATTTTAATCTTTCTTATCACCCCTATAAATAAACCATAAGGGTGAGAGGGCTCTTTTACCTTTTTTATTCTCCAGAATAGATCCAAGTCATGTCTCCAATACGTATGCATATTTAAAAAAAATGTGTAAAACATTTCTTAACAATAAAATATTATAGTATGGATCTCGCAGCTTTGCCCATCGTTTTAATGCTCGTGTTAATACACCTTAGAAACAACAACAAAAGCAACCCATAATCAACGTGCATATTCATATGTTATTAATTAATTTGCATGCTCGCTTAGTTTCTAACGAAAGAAAAACATGCGACACGCAAGTATATACATTCATATGTTAAATATACCTATATGTACAAAAATATGTTCAGTGTATTTTTAAGTACGAGCCGGCAATCGAGACGATGAATATAATACGGAATTATGCTATACTATATACAGTATATATTATATATATGTATTTTATACAGCTGTATTTGCATAATATTATTATTAGCGAGTTCGCCTAATGATTGAATATAAACAGCTTTTTTACCTTATTCCATAAATTATGTTTTAATTGAGGTGCGTAAAGGTGCATGAATATTTCGTAAGGATTTACTGGAGAAAAAATGTGAGAAAATAAATAAATAATATTACTTTATTTATTATTTTTAATAATGTATTATGAAGATAAAAATAATAAAAAAAACATAAATAAATTATGTGCAGAAATAAAACTCGTCTCCTTTAAATTAATTGGTATTCTTTTATTTTTTCACAACCAATATTCAATTATTTTGTTGTCAATATTACTTTATTTATTTTTTAGATCTGAATTACATTTTTTCAAATGCATTTATTATGTTACCCTGAATTAATAACCGAAATTGACCATAAAATCTATGTTTTTTCCACCAGAATTAAAAATAAAACCGGATAAATTTACACACCCAAGAAATAAAAAAATCTCATTATGGATATTTGTTTTAGCGAATTTCTATTATTAAATATTGTGATTTTATCTGCTGGTGCTTTTTTGTGTCTTTTTTGTTAACAAAGCGCCCTATTGATGTTTTGCGTTTTACTATTTACATTGAACATGTGCACACTTAACACTTCAATATTTATTAAATGTTATTTAACCTCCGTTGAATGAAATTCGTTATGTTCAATTTTGTTTTATGAAACACAAAAGTTATTAAATGATGTGATTTATATGTACAAAATCACGCTAGTACGAATTTCGAAATTCTTATAACCTTTAACCTAATTATGTCGACCCTTAGAAAAAACTTCAATTCAATAATCAGTTGACAGATATTTTCAAAAAAATATCTTTATATTTGAGAAAACTGCAATTCTGACAATAGAATCAACGATAAAATTGCAAGATTGTCAGATTTTTTTTGTTGACATAAAATATCTTTGTAATTTATTGATAGAGAGTAACTCTGGTACGTGACCTCACCGTTCAATGTGCAACAAGTATACAGAATCAGATTAACATGCTCAACAATGCAATCAATTCGATGCGTTTTCACATTTACAATGCAACATATTATCGCAGCATTCAGCCATTTGTCAGACGACACGTACGCCACCGTTAAGAGTTGACCCATCTCGAATTCATGCTGAGTTCGCACACATAATTATATTCTTTGTTGTATATGTTATATACGTATAGCTAGTCGCCCGGCAACGCCAACTCGGGCAGGACTCATTGGAGATATACTTACCTACCTTTTTCGCTGAACAAGCGCACACGTTTTCCTCTGCGTGTGCCTTCTCGGCTTTCTGTGTGCTCACATTTCCCGAAGAAATCATACAATATTATATATATAGTTATATACGCTGAGTAAAGAGCATATTGCGTAAATGGATCGCATTTGACACTAAATACGTTTTGCAAACTCGTATTAAAAGTTTGTTTATTAGTTTATATGATGTAATTTTGCTAAATAATCTATATATATAATTCAAAGTGCCGCACTCGCGCCATCGCGTACAGAACGTGATACTATATAATTACATATTACATATGTATAAATTGTATATATATACATGTATGTATGCACTAAATACAGTGTTACTTACTCATTTCAACACAATAACTTTTCTTGATTATAAAGTGTAATTGCTTACATTCGAATTAGATTTATATGAGTTTTCACGAATTCCGTGCAAATTGTTCTCATGCGCACTAAACCGATTGCAATTAAAGACGGGAATCGTGTCAAAGAGCAATTTAAACGGCGTGATATATATTTAT